>CM057343.1:525544637-525774929 GCA_030015575.1 Agapanthus africanus
TACACATCATAAATCCGGAATATCTCATACCCCGAATTTCATGCCTAACATATAAACCTTGCATTTCAGTCTCATATTGAAAACATCTTTTCAATAACCTAGTCGGGTAATTCAACAAGATTCTCGACTACATGATCGAATACTCGTCGAAAACATTATTAGATGGCCGTACCCCTGATGCCATCGACGAAGTGCACTTAGGAGGAACACCGTGGCCGTGAGCACTCGAGGGGATGCCTTTGGCAACGGGGTTCTCCTACAGTCACTTGGTTGGGGCTTTGGGGCGTGGTTATATAGTAATGTTACCCAGCGAATATTCGCGTACTATACGAGATTGGAACGGAGTTTTGATCCGAATCGAAACTTCGTGGCAATCGATCAAAAGAGACTAAATTACTAGATTTACAGAACACTAACTAGTTTTCAAAAAACTAATTATCGTGGATTCTAAATATTGTATCACATATATATCAAACCCGAAATGATGTCAAAATATGACTACGAAAACACTCCGAATTGCCACTACAGAAAAATAGCATCATATGCAATCTTAGCAAAATCAAACAATACCTGCAACCCAAAACCCCAGAGACCAGAACACCACATAAAACACAATTCCCAACTTGACTATTGGACCGGTGATGCCGGTTTTTAGGGTGTTTTCGCCGGCCAAGATTTGTCATTTGGGGCTCGTTTTTCTACGGTGTTCTAGTTACATTATATGTAACATTCTGCATCTGTTTAAAAAAAATTAAACGACTTTTTAAAACAACAGAAACTGGGGTATTGGGTCGTAAGTTTCGGAGTTATTTCGGTTTCGTAATTTATCTAATATCGTCTAATTCTCTAGCTTGGCTCTGATACCACTGCTGGGTTTGCTTAGCACCTTCACTAGGTTTTAACAAGTATCAAACATGTCGAGCAAGAATGAAAATTTTGATTTTGTTTGTCAAAAAAAAATGTTGCGGAGACAGGATTTGAACCCGTGACCTCAAGGTTATGAGCCTTGCGAGCTACCAAACTGCTCTACTCCGCGCTGAACTGAAGAACTAGGAACTAATGGACGAAGAAAGATTGGATACGCCCCTCTACCATATCTATACAAATAGAATAGTCTATTTATACAAAATGGTAAAGGGGCCTCTCTATGATCATAGATCATAGAGATCTATACAAACAAGAAACGAGATTTTTATCCTTACCAACTGGATCTTGTTGCGCCCGGTAACAAGCATGCATGAACTATTTCTCGAAGTACGTGTCCGGATAGTCCAAAGTCTCGATAGTTAGCTCTAGGTCTTCCAGTCAAAAAACAACGTCGATGAAGACGTATAGGTGCACTATTACGTGGTGGGGATTGCAATTTTCCATGAATTTCCCATTTTTCACTCAACGATGGAACCTTGCTTATTTCTTTTTTTGAGGATCGACGAATCATATATATATATATATATATATATATATATATATATATATATATATATATATATATGCATGTCGATACATCCACTATCAAATAATGGGCTCTAGGGCATACATATATCCAACGCCGACTCCGTCCCCGATTGGGTCCTTTACGTCGATGGGTCATCTACCGAGGACGGGAGCGGCGCCGGCCTCATCATTCGAGGGCCGAACGAGGCAGAGATGGAGTATTCTTTGAAGCTCATATTCAAAGCCTCAAAAAACTCCATGGAGTATGAGGCATTGCTGGCTGGACTACGAATCGCCTCCGGAGTGGGGCTGAAGACGGTTCGAATCCACAGTGACTCCGCCCTGGTCGTGGGCCAGGTGACTGGCTGTTTCGAGGCACAGGAGCTTCTGATGGTGAAATATTTAGCCGAGGTAAGAAAACTACGAAAAGACTTCGATGAAGTTCAAGTGGAGCAGATCCCCCTGCACCTAAACGCCCAGGCCGACGCTCTGAGCAAGCTAGATTCCTCCTATACGGCCAACAACAAGAGAAATATTCTCTTCGAGGTCTTGCCACGGCCCAGCGTGGAAGACAGAGCGATAGCACTTCAAGTTTACGCTTCCCGGGAAGAAGACCAGGATTGGAGGAAGCCCCTCGTAGAATTCATGAAGGAGAGTACACTCCCAGAAGATCGAAGGGGACCACGCCACCTCTGAGCCAAAGCCCGCCATTTTGTCTGGAGCAGTGGAAACCTCTACAAGAAATCCTTCACGTAACCTTTGCTTCGGTGCGTCGACCCCCATGAGGCCGACTACGTCCTCCGTGAGGTTCACGAAGGGGTCGGCGGAGCACATCAAAGGGCCCGCATCTTAGTCTAGAAGACGTTACTCCAAGGGTACTATTGGCCGACCATCCATCATAACGCTCAGAAGCTCGTCAGAAGGTGCAAGAGCTGCCAACTCCATGGCAGCATACCCCGTCTTCCGGCTACCGAGCTAACGGCCCTGTCCTCCCCATAGCCGTTTGCCCAGTGGGGATGGACATGGTGGGCCAACTCCCTACTGGTACGGGCGGGCATAGATACATCCTCGTCGCGGTGGACTACTTTATGAAGTGGATCGAGACCGTCCCTATCAGAAAACCAGACGCTACCACGACCATCAAATTCCTGCAAAACAATATAATATCCCGGTTCGGGATCCCGAGGTGTATCGTTACTGACCACGGGACGAACATCGAAAATGACATTGTCAAAGGATTCTGCAGCGAATACCATATACTGATGAAGTTTTCCACGGTCGCGCATCTTCAATGCAACGGGCAGGCCGAGGTCGCTAACCAGGATGTCATCCGAGGTCTTCGAACTCATCTGGAAGGAAGACAGGGAAGTTGGGTCAACGAACTACCTCGGGTCCTATGGGCCCTACGCACATCGAAGAAGACCCCCACTGGAGAGACCCCCTTCAGCCTCTGCTACGGCACCGAGGCGATGGTCCCAACAGAGATCGGACTGCCCAGTTATAGAGTCGAGAACTTCGACGACGAGGCTAATACCTTGGCACTCCGAACTAATTTGGACATCTTGCCGGAGAAGCGGGACCGCGCGCAGATCAAAGCCGCCGCTTACCAACAACAAACTACTCGCTACTATAACGCCCGAGTCAAGCATCGCACCTTTAAGACTGGGGATCTGGTCTTGAGGCAAAACAATTTCGTAGACCAAAGCAAGTTGCACAAGTTTTTCCCGAAGTGGGACGGTCCATTCCTTGTCTCCAAAGTATTGCCCGGCGGGGCTTATCGCTTGCAAGACGCGGCGGGTCACAAATTTCCACGGCCTTACAACGCCAAGAAGCTCAAGTTGTACAAGTGAATTTGAAAATTGTATTTGTGAATATATGTTTCTTCTTTGCTAAAGTGATGTAAATTTTTCTAAGCCTTTTGAATTAGAAGAAACTCCTCCTATGTGTTTCCCTCTTCCTCGGTTCAATGGTCACTGGTTCCGTTTCGTGAAAATACTCAAACACACCAAGAAGACAAAAAGGAAAGAATAGTACGTCGCAAAAAGAGAATTTTATTTATCAAAGGTATTGTGGGCTTCTCAGCCTTACATGAAAATTAAAATTACAACAAAGGGGGTACGAGGTCGAGAAAGCACTGCTGGTGGTACTCCGTGGAGATCTCCGCCAGCCGAGCCCTGGCCCTTTCAGCCCGCTCCTTCTGATGCTGCTCACGTACCCGGGATGCCACGGAGGCACCGGGACTTCCATCCGCCGGGCAAGAGTCCACGATCTGCCTCTTTTGGAAACACTCCAAAAGAAGGGCCGCCGACCGATCATGCCTGTTCTTCGAAAAAAAGGCCGATGACATAGAGCGTGTGCAGCTTATCGAGCGCCTCATCCTGCAGTTCCTCGGAGAGGGGGTTGTACAGCCCCGGGGACCTCCTCCAAATTGCATACATCAGCAATTGGAGGAGGGATGACCGATGAGGAAGTAGACGGCCGAAATGGTCCTCGATGCGCTGGACCACGCCCCGGTATGTCTCCTTGGAGAGGGACTGGTTGTACAGGTAGACGTCATCGGAAGTGACGATCTCTTCAATCGTGTAGATGCGTCTGGCCATCTCAGAAAAGCAACGCTGAAAGAAACCCATCTCCTTATCTATTTATAGCCTCAACAGAATCCCCTAAGGGCCAAAATTTGCGCGCGTATGTGCACGAATCCTGGGATATTTTCAAATTTTCCAATACAGGACTGCCACGTGGCGGGCATCCCGTACCTCACGGCCGACCGAATTCGGAACGACTCGGATCTTGGAACGCCTCGCCTATGCGTTTCAGCCACGTGCCGCCCGCGACAGTCACTCTTCTAGATTTTCGCACGTCGGGGAAGGTAGAGCGACGCCTCGCCAAACCGAGCAGCTTCCCTGCTCGGTCAATCCATGGCTAGTAGTTTACTACTCACCGACGCCAAGGATCAAAAGCCCTCATCAATAGGCCACCGAGCAGCTTCCCTGCTCGGTACATCCATGGCTGGTAGTTTACTACCCACTGAAGCCAAGGATTGAAAGCCTCCTCAAGAGGCCACCGAGCAGCTTCCCTGCTCGGTCCATCCTTAGTGGGTAAATTTTTACCCATCTACGCTAAGGATCAAAGCCCTCCTCAAGAGGCCATCGAGCAGCTTCCCTGCTCGGTCTATCCTTAGTGGGTAACTTCTTACCCATCTACGCTAAGGATCAAAGCCCTCCTCAAGAGGCCACCGAGCAGCTTCCCTGCTCGGTCAATCCATGGTTGGTAGTTTACTACCCACCAATGCCAAGGATCAAAAGCCTTCATCAAGAGGCCACCGAGCAGCTTCCCTGCTCGGTCCATCCATGGCTGGTAGTTTACTACCCACCGACACCAAGGATCGAAAGCCCTTCTCATGAGGCCACCGAGCAGCTTTCCTGCTCGGTCCATCCTTAGTGGGTAACTTCTTACCCATCTACGCTAAGGATCAAAGCCCTCCTCAAGAGGCCACAGAGCAGCTTCCCTGCTCGGTCAATCCATGGCTGGTAGTTTACTATCCACCGACGCCAAGGATTGAAAGCCCTCATCAAGAGGCCATCGAACAGCTTCCCTGCTCGGTCCATCCTTAGTGGGTAACTTCTTACCTGTCTACGCTAAGGATCAAAGCCCTTCTCAAGAGGCCACCGAGCAGCTTCCCTGCTCGATCCAACTCTGGCTGGTAGTTTACCACCCACCAACGCCAAAGATGAAGCCCTCACCAAAAGGCCACCGAGCAGCTTCGCTGCACGGCCAATCCTTAGTGGGCAACTTCCTACCCATCTGTACTAAGGATCAGAAGCCCTCAACCTCGGCAAACGCTGACTAATCCAAACTAGGCTCTTGTCTAACTCATTCTAAGAGAAGTGGTCGCCGGTCCAACTCAAAGGAATGGGCAAATCTATACCCTTCTACTCGAAGGAGCCAACCGACGTACCTTAAGTGAGCGATCGCCACCTCGACTTCGGGGCTATAAGAACACCGGCCTTTGTACACTTGATAAATAATTGGATTTCACTCGACGCGCGATCGCCAACTAAAAGACCAGTCACCGACCTGCGGTCTGACTCATTAGGCGAGGAAAATGCTAACAAGCTCACACAAGAAAACATTGCCACGCAAAAACTTGTGCAAAACGGCTTTATTCACAACTTGGGAGTCTTTACAAAGGTATTATAGGCTCATCGGCCTTACAAAATTGCCCGAAGGCTTACAAGATTCCAAAAAAAAAAAAAAGGAAAAGAAGGAAGAAAGACTCAGGCCTCGGGACCGAGGAGGACCTCGATTTGCTCCGCGCCAGCATCGGTAGCCGGGGTGGTGGCTTTAGGGTCGGCGCCCCCACCAGGAGCTTCGGCACTGGGAGTCGGGGTGATCGCCATATCCCCAACACTCCCACCGGGAGCTCTCCCCCGGCGGCTCTTCCGGCGGCATCCCCCTGCGTCTCATTCTCGAGGGGGTACTCAAGCCGAAGCCTGCCGTCGGCAAATTCTGGCATCAACGCCTTGAAGGCATTGAGAGCCTGATGCCAGACGAGGGCCGAGGCGTTAGCAAGGTTGGTGTAGAATTGATCTGACGTCTTGTACCTCTCTACCGCCTTTGCCGATCAGAGGTCGGCGAGCTTCATCCCTTCCTTCGCAACCTCGTTTTCCCTCTTAAGGGCATCCCGCGTCTTTTTCATCGTGGCGTTGAGCATCCTGGCCTTCTCTAACTTAGCCTCGACGGCCTTGTTGGACTCCTTCAAAATTCAGATGGACTCCCTACATTTGGAGTTCACCTCCTCCTCGGCGGCCATCCGATCTTCGAGGGCGGTGATCCTCTCCTTCGTCTGACGCAGCTCCCGGCACATGCCCTCCTCCCGCGAAGAAGACTCGCCGACCATCTGCATCGCCGGGGCAATTTCCTCGTGCTCCATGTTGGCGATGAGGGCGCAGTGCCGGAGGACCTGGGGAAGATGAAAGAGGAGGTTATATAAAATATCCAAAGCAAGAACCTGAACGGAAAGCAAATACCGACCTGAACAGCCTCCTGAGCAATGGCGGCAACTTGGGCCTTGAGGGTCCCCCAGGGAATTTTTCCCTCGGCTGATCGTTCTATCTCCGAGAGCAAGCCGTCAGCGACAGAAAGCCCCAAGGGCATTTCGAAACAAATGCCCCCTCCTGCACGAAGATCGGGAAGGACGTTGATCGAGATACCGTTCTCTTGTACCACTTGAGGGGGACCTCGGGGAGGTCAGCCTCGTCCTCCACCTCCAAAACCCGGGGCTGCGGCTCCCGAGCATGCTTACAGCTCTCCTCGCGGCTGGTTTCCGAAGCCCGGGGCGTGGTGGAACGCCTAGCCGAGGCGGCCGCCGGTGAGGCCGGGCTCGTAGTGGGGCAGGACGGGCCGGTGCCCCCGGCCTTCCTCCCCTTCTTCTCGGCCACGGCAGTCAGGAATTTGGATCAGTCCATCGGTTCTGCAAAATAGGAAAATACACAAAGGGAGTTAGTGACGCCAGAAAGAACAGAAGAAGAATATGCAAATCTAGACAGGTCACCTAGGCTCCTAACATACCCATGAATTGAGCGGGGCTGAGCCCGGCCCAACTGAGGGCTTACTCGGAAAGCAAAACATCGGTTCGTTGGATAGGCTCTCATGCCGACACCGCCCTCGCTTCGGGAGAGGACAACCGCTTCGCCCACGGGCAGTCGGCCCTGTGCCACTGTACAGGCACAGGCCAATTCTCACCCTCGGGTGGCCCGACAAATATGAACTTCTCCTTTCATTCGTGGATGGAAGAAGGAACTGCTACGACCCCCGACCCGGCCGCCCTTCCCCTATGTTTTCTAAAGGAAATATACACCCAGCTCGGCTCGTCCTTATGGGTGCCAGGATGATTTTTATAGCAAAGGGAGGAAAGGAGAATGGTCAAGCTGAAGGGGATTTCTTCGAGTCTCAATCGGACCAGAAACCCGAGGAGAATCCTCCATGAGTCCGGCACTAGCTGGCCCGGAGCTAGTTGAAAACAACGCAGCGCCCCGTATATCTCGGGGGAGAAGGGCAGACACATTCTAGCTTAAAAGGCATCCAAGAACAAGGCGATCTCCTTGCCCTGCACCTGGCCCTCCCTCTCTCCCTCCCTAGCCAAGCGAAGCGAATAGCTAGGGGGAATGTGGAAGCGAGCCCGGATTGTGGTGAGCTCGTCTACATTTCTCAGGAGGGAGGGCGCATCGCGGGCATTCCTGATGCGCGCTTTGGGGACCCTCCCCGTCGCATGACCACGGGAAGCACGAGTAACCCTAACTCTACGGGGGAAATCCGACTTGGAAGGGTCAGAGGAAGAAACAGCGGGAGACTCCCTAGACTCTACCCTAACTATCTCAACAGACTCCTCAGAGGAAGACATCTAACCTGAGTCAAAAAATGAGTCCTCCGAGGAAAGAGCGCGAGAGATCCGACCTAAAGGAAAGAGCGCCGAGCTAACTTTCGCAGCGATGGAGAAATGATAGCGAAGTGTGAACCCTGGGGGGATCCCACCTCTATTTATAGTGTTTTGGCAAACGCATCCAACGGCGCAGATCGTTTCCCGCCAAAACAACGCTTCGCGCTCGACGACCGTCGACATTCCATGTGTCGCACGACCATTGAACGCGTCCCTTCGAGCGCAGAGGACAATGGCGATCCGTCACGTCAGCCAACTGGCGTCGGACACGTGGCCTGATGCCTCAACGAACGTATGATCAAATCGGCGCTCCCTCTTTAATGCACGATCTCCTCTCTGATCCGCTGACGTCATCAAAAGATACCCCTAACTGCCTCGGGAATCCGTGCCGACGAGGTCTTCAACTACGAACTGAGCCCGGGTGATCGATCGGACCACTCTCGACCCGACCCATAAATTGGTCGGGATGAGAGTGGGGGGCTAATGATGATGGTCATAAATGGGAGCTCTCCAGATCATGACACGTGCCAGAAGACGTGTCACGATGCACACGGAAACAGGGCAAGGACTACACATTGGAAGCGTCCCCCGGGCTACCGTCCCTCCGCCTGGACCCGACCTTCGAGAATTCCCTGAACAGTCCTGTGGTCGGTGGGTATACGACCATTGGCTCACCTCCGAGCCCTCCTACACGCTGAGCATCCCCAGCCCTCCCAGCTCGCTTCCGAGCTATCACAGGACCGAGCTTCCTCGGCCTCCCGCTCGCCTCCGAGCCTCCCGTCGAACTAAGCGTCCTTGGTTCTATTGAGCAACCCAAAACGCAGATCACAGGCATCTCCGCCACGGTTCTGCGAATCTCGCTAGACGCGAGATATCCGCCGCCCCACGATCCCGCGTTCCACGCCGTCGCATCCCCCATTAACGAGCGTATCTCGTCATTAATGGGGGATTCCGCCATTCTCGCAGGCGTAACGCCAGGGGCGTAACGGTCGGCGAGAATCTCGCGCCCGCCAGCCCATGGCTGCCACTATATAAACCCCTCTCTCAGACGACTCAGGTAAGACAATTCTTATCCAATAGGCCGCTATTCTGCCTAAATATCTCGACTAACTTGATCGTCGGAGGGTCCACGGCGGTACAACCATCCCGGGACTTCTTTGCAGGTAGCTCGGCTTCACACCAAACCAAACCTACTGAGATCCACACGCCTCAGGAAACAGTCCTCAAACCCAATCTCAGCCGTTCGCCAACGCTGTCGGCAGACCGTCGGAAGACAACATCTGAAGGAGATCCAAAGCTCCATCACCCCCAAACCATTAATTTATGGCCATTTTTCCTCTTTAGGCTCCTGAGGTTTGAATCCCGCATTCTCCCTGAAAGGGTACCAGCCCAACTCAGCTATTGAACATGGACACTGAAGATAAATGTTTTACTAATAAACATGTCAATAGCCTTTATGTCTCTTTCATTACAGGGTAAATTGGTGATGTATTTATTTAATGGGTTAATTACACAAAACATCTCTTAGTTTATCCCCTTAAGGCGCTTACCATCAAGTGATGTATTAGTGCAAAATCATTCGTCATAACCCTTAAAATCACTCAAATTAATTTCTAAACAACGCGACGAATTGTTTGATTTTACTCAACCTGTTTGTATTTCATTAAGTAAGATTCAAGCGTTTTTCAGGAATTTGGTTGATAAGCATAGAGATGTTTGTGCAAATAAATCACTTGACCGACATAAGTGTAAATGACAAGGGTTTTTTGCAACTAACCCTGCTGAATAGAAGAGTATTAACTAGGGGTAATAATAGAATTAGCATAAAAATAATATTAGTATTAGCATTGTTGCACATTAGATGCATGTTTAGTGTTTACAATGAATTATTTGACTGGATTGCTTGCATTCTTATTTAGAAAATAACATTAGGCATTCTATACACACTTACAACAGTTATTAAAAGTTCTGTAGAGTTAATCACCTCGTATAGTATAATCTTTTGCAGCCAATTTTCCATTTAGCATAACAATTAATATAATTTAAACTAATTTTTCCCATTTCATTACTCTACGGTGCGCCGATTATTTGTCGGCTCATGAGAAAAATACAAAGGCCGAAGGATGGCCGAAATTTTTCATCCTTTGTATCTCTTCTATGCAGGTGCATTACATCGGTAAACCGAATAATCTCTACCTCGCTATTCTTCACAGTAAATGTTTGCTCATTAATGAGAAAACCGCTGCCAGTATGTGCATCATGCCTGCTTCCTTCAGGCGACTGTTTCTTGAACACACATCTTAAATGCTTTTATGGCTCATCATAAATCTCTAAGCTGGAAACCAACTAGCAGAAGCTGACCATATACTAACCAATTCATAAGCCCTAGTAAATTTTTTTTTTGTTTTGAAATCAACATCCATCTTTTAGTATTGAACTTGCAACCTCACATTAGAAAGAAAATTAATACCACCTAAGCTAAACCCGATTGGTATTCATAAACCCTGGTACAACATGACAATAGTAGTACTATCGACGTTCTTTCACATCAAACAAAATTCCGAAATAATCAGATGCTTCAATGTCTTAAACCAAGTCACAACAAAACCACCAAAATCACCCTGCACAACTGAGGCAACATATGAAATTAATGCATTTTTTTTAAGAATAAAAAACAAACTGCACCTCTAGTAGAAGTAGCTTCAACACAGTTGACACAGGAATTATCACAAGTTTTCTACTATTTTGGTTGCAGTAGGAAGAATTCCAAAACAAAATGTAGCAATGATCATGCAATTAAGAATTTAAGATCGTAATTACTGTGATAAAGACGGTGGTCATGGAACAATTGGTTTCAAGAGATGAGAAGTACACAACTTGATGATATTTAAGATGTGATTCTGCTTTTCTCTAATCCCAGAATAAACTTGGTTTTGCTGATCAGAACAAAACCATTCTTATGAGGTTGACCGGAAAATGTTGGAAAGCAAGATCTCTTACAAATTTTCTTTTTCTTTGCAGCCATATATGCTTATTCTGTCCTCATTTACTTTTTATTCTTTCTCCATCTAATATTCCGATTCTGCAAAAGAAAACAAAGATTGAAAAGAAAGAGTATGATTTTCAAAGCAGAACATAAGATGGGGACCGAGTGTAATACAAGTATGGCATAATGTATAAATTCATAAACATGGTATCCAGTGCAAAACTTTTCTAGATATTTTTAGAAATACTGGAAGGAAAGCGAAGAATTTAGATCAAATATCACAGAAAATCTAGAAAAGATAGAACCAATGAACCAGTCACAAACCTTTTAGTAATTGATGAGGAGAATCAGATTTTTTTTATTACTATTATTATTATGCAACAGCCCGTGAGTCACCTAGCGGAGGCATGCCTTTGCCACTTGTGTTAAGGCTATTTGGCGAATCAGATTTATTATTAAAGTGAAACGGGGAAAGCAATCCCTAACCATCTCTTTCTGCTTCCATATTCACAACACTCATCACTTTGTCAACCTATCATTTTCCTCCTCAAAGCCATAACTGGGATTTTAACCGCCCGATTTCATCAAACCCAACACCTTGTTACAAGTGACACCCTTCTTCAAACAACACCCAAAATCACCTCTGAATCCAAATCATATGCAATGGACGTAACATCAGCCTTCAAAATCCACAAATACCCCCCAAAAGTAACTCCAAATTGTTCAAATTACAGTATGTCCATTGCACCCGGGGTGAAAAGCATAAGACTTTTCAGAACATGGGCTCAAAGATTAAAAGCAACAGCTCTGACCACTTGATCTAGAAACGGGGGAGGTGCATTGTGAGGATTCCCTAAAACATTCATAACGAGATGGATTTTGTTGAAAGTGGGTTGTTAGGGGATCGAAGAAGGAAATGAGAAGGAAATGAGTGGCGGTGCACCATGAGTATGGGTGGGGCACAGAGAGCACGGACAGGTTGAGGGAGAGGAGCTGGCGAAGGTGTAAACACAATTTTCAAAGGATAACATAAGGTAGGGATTGAGTGTAATACAAGTATGGCATAATGTCTGAATTCTACGACTACTATCTTTTCTTTTTAAAAAGTAGCACAAGTAAAATGATTTATATCAAAAACTGCCAATAACCCAATAGAAGCACCAACAAACAAGTCATAAATATATAGCCAATGCCGGAGAGAATCAGATTCATTAGAGCGAATTGGGGACAGTAAGCCCTAGCCCCATCTCTCCATACCCAAAACACCCACCAATCCCCCTTAAACCTAACTCAAATATCTTCTTCTAAAAAGGAGACCTAACAAATTCTATAGTTGCAATTGACGTTTGAGTAGGCTTTTGGTTGTCTGTTATCTACTTTAATTTATGCATGCATCTAGAAATGTACACCTTCTTGACATGCCCAATAATTGAGGGGGGAAATTCAGAGAGCCTTATCAAGTATGAGTCTTGATACTCTCATTCGACCGACAAGGTCAGTATTTAAGGATCAGATGCAATTATGATGAAATATTAGGGGTCACATAGAAAAATTGGGGGTTTATCTATTCTAAATTAACAATCAAAGGAATGAAATTAAATTCTCTCTCTCTCTCTCTCTCTCTCTCTCTCTCTCTCTCTCTCTCTCTCTCTCTCTGATTCTTCAATTTGCACCTAACAAAACTTTTTCAGATTTATATGCTAGTCTTTTCCCATGGAGGTTTTAAGTGCAATTAACCAATAACATGCAGATGAAAAAGAACTTTATATCACAATAGCATATTCAGTATATAGGAATTCAATAAATTATAATGAAATCAATAATAGGATCATAAAATTAACAGTCATATCAATGCCCTAAGGGGTAAAGGCATCCAAAATTGACTCATCCAATCAGAAATAATCTGTTTAGGAATAATCGGCAGTGTTTTGAGAAGCAGATGTAAATGCGAATGATAGTCGAGGGAGGGCAAAATAAGAAATATTATGAAATTATAAGTGGTATGAATATTTTTTGCACAAAAAATTAAGTGTTTCTACCTTTTTCAAGTGTCAGTCTCGGATTAAATGGACTACACTGACCTGTTAAGATTATCAATATCATGTTTAAGATGCAGACACCATTGCGTAGAGGTGGCATGCTATTATCAATATTATCTGGCACTCCTGTTTGAAGATATGAAAAAATGTATTAGGTTCTGGGTCAATTAGATATTTTTATTAGCAAAAAGAAAAGAAGAGGAGAGGAAAGTGATGTTATAGAACATGAGAAAGACGCCACGAAAGACTGGGACCTTTCTCAATGACAGTTTAGATTCTAAGAAATTAAATATACCTGAATAGCATTGTTGTAGGTGATCGTGAAGCATTGATCACTGCTTTAGCAGCCTGAAATGATCACACAACACAAAATATTAGATGTTAGGAAGTTCAATCTTCAGGCATTGTAGTTAGAAAATAAATGTCATCAAAGCCCAAGCTAGCAAAATGTGTTCAAGCGATGCGATATGCAGGTTAAAAAACACAGAAAATAGAACAGGAATCATGTGTGTCGTGTACTAAGATGGCATCTGATATCGTAAAATCGTCAGGCATCTGAGAGTCAACTTTCGCTACTGCTTGTTAATTGTACTAAAGCTTATACAAATTGAACAAAAACATAGAATAAACCTCAGAAAAAAGTGGGCAAACTTTTCTCCTTGGGGATAGGTTGGAATGGATTTCAGATGATTTCAAAAATTATTTCATCAGGTTTATTAAAATATTGTATATTAAGAACTAAATGCCTTTCTAGAACTAGAGGCATAAAATTCTCGACTAGAAAATTTATCCGTAGTAAATTATATAAAACGAAACAAAATTGTAACCACATCCAGAATAGTCTAGACATGTTTTTAATTGTATGATATATGACGAAGGCATACAAAACTCTGGCATGTGTTTCAACAAAGTATTTATTCTACAAATAAAGTTTACATGGGGTAGACAAAGTTTGCTACTCACATAGTCCGAAGTAATCGAGAAGCATGCATAAAGAGATGAACGAGAGGTAGAACTTACCTTTTACTCAAACAATGCCGGCTTAGCTTCCAGCTAACTGCGCTCGAAATAATCATGCTCCTCAGCCCTAGAAATGAGGAAAGATCCTCGCAATTTACTTTACAATATAAATTACATTCCAAAGCAAGCCAACTCAACTATACAAGCACACCATGAGAAATTTTCTACTCCCCAGGATGCTCACAAAAAATCCCAATATATTAGACATTTTCACAAGATTTCCTACCATGAACCCCACAAACCTTATAATTCCAAACAATTTTCGCGATATCATCTTGCGGCAAACTCAACTTTTGCCTTTTCACCGACTTACGCAATTCACAAAAGCATTTAGGATCTTGCAGTTTGATATACTCCCTTATCACATGCTCATGCTCAGGTACCCAATTCCTAGGGAATGGAGTATAATCACACGACGGTATCACTGACATATGAGAAAACTGAACGCCATCAATGGCATCAACAAGTCCCATCCTCAAAAGATCAGAATACTCAGGCTGATCATTTTTCGTGCTCTCTATCAATGGACGGCTCAAATCACGTGAAGCAATCTTGTACACCTTCGCTCGAGACTTTAATCTGTATCTCGCAGCGTAAAGCTTGGCTAGAGAACTCCTTATCACATAAGCACAAAACCCAACTACTTTCTTTCGGTTGTCTGCGTATCGAAACCAATCTGCCATAGTTTCAAGAAACTTGTTCATCTGGGAATTCGTATGAGCTTGGCCTGCATAAAGCATAGGTATACAGGGCAATGGCTCAGGGTCTTTATCTCCTTTCAGAAGCTCAAGCCTTCTAAATTGCCGTACACATTTTTGCAAGCTTGCAGTGACTGAGAGCAAAGTTCCGACACCTTTCTCGCTAATGATTTTGCCACCAGTTGCGGTATACCGGAGCGTGGGGTGTATTACTCGCCTACATATTACGTGATCCAAGAACTCAATTCCCCTCGTCACGTGTTCGATCTCAATCTTTGAATTGCTCAATTTTGACCCATATTTGCTCTCTAGGAAATCGATCAGCTCTTTTTTCAACCAGACCGCATCCTCTCTTGGTCCTCGAATACCAATCAAGATGTGGGACCCATACCTAACATAGTCCATTCTTCTTGTTTTCTCCCTCCCGCTCGAGGGCACAAACTCAGGCCAAGCCGGGTTGTGACAACCCTCGTTCATCGACTCCTTCCATATCGAATCAAGCTTTGAAGGCTTGAAATATTTTTCAATTCGATCCTCCATCCATTTATCTAACTCATCGAGGCACACATTCGCAAGCAATGGACTCAAAATCCCGCAATGCCCGTAACTCGGGACCCACTCCGCCTCTTTCGGCGCAAAACTAAAGAAAGTCCTCAACCAATAAGGATCGGGCTTCGGCTCATCCTCGTTCAACAACTTCTTCTTCCTCTTCTTCCTCAATACCTTCCTCTTCAACCTCTTCTTCGTCAACCTATCCTCTCCCTCCTTCTTAACAACACTAACCGGTGTCTTAACCGCCGCTTTCATCAAACGCAACAATTTCTTACAAGTGACCCCTTTCCTCAAACAATCCAAAATCACCTCCGAATCGAATCCATCCGCAATGGAAGTTAAATCCGCCTTCAAAAACCACAAATACCCCGCAAAATTACTTCTAATTGTTCGGATCACCGTATGAGCACTGCGCCCAGGGCGAAAACCATATGACTTACTTGAAAACTTGGGCTCGAAAATCGGTTCAAGTATCAAAAGCAACAACTCTTGAACCACTCGATCTTGGAAGGGGGGAGGTGCATTGCGAAGATTCACTAAAAACTTCCGTTTCGAGATGGGCTTTGTCGAAGGCCGGTCGTTAGGGGATCGGATGAGGAGGTGGGTGGCGGCGCCCCATGGATACGGGTGGGGCCCGCGAAGCACGGTGAGGTTGAGGGCGAGGAGGGAGCGGAGGTGGGGGAGGTGAATGGCGGATTTTGGAGGGAAAGAGCCGGTGAAATGGGCGACCGAGCGCTGGTAAGCGAGGACCCAAAGATCGAATTTTTTTAGGAAGCCGATGAGATTGGGGAAGTGGGAGCTAGGGTTTTGGGAGAAGGCGCGGACCCAGAGGTTGGAGAGGATTTGGATGGGGTCTTCTTTCATTAGATCGTAGGGATTAGGGCTAGGGTTAGGGTTTTGGGGGTGGAGCGGTTGATTGGAGAGAGTGGAGAAGAGGTGGGAGTGAGGGGGATGAGGGCGCAGGAGGCGGCGGCGGATGATCGGAGAGTGCATTTTTGGGGAGCTAGGGTTTCTGATATGAGATTGGGCTAAGGTTTCAAGTGAAGAAATTTCAAGAAATTGAACATTATGAAATTGGACAATTTTCTACATTAAACCATATTTTTTAAAACAAACCAATTTCAAAACATATTACAAAAATATGTCACTTTCTGTCTCGTAAGCGTCAGGTAGGCTCCACGTCAGCGCCAGTTAGGCGCTGGCATCAATAATTTTTTTTTAAGGGATGCAGTTTGAAACTGCGCCCATTACAAATGCATGGGAATGAAACTACGCCCATCACATTTGTAATGGGCTTGCGCTCAATACATTTGTAATAGACGCGGTTTTAAACTGCGTTCCTTAAATATAGTAAAATAATATGAATCATTAAGTTCATCATTTTCATTATTGGGACTTTGTTTTTTGTTTTTTTTTTGGCGCAGCTGCGAACTGCGTCTCAAAAAAAATACTCATTCACGGGTTTGTGTATTTTTATGGTGTAGTTTGCAGGTGCGTCCCAAAAGGAAACACAATCATTCACGAATATGTGTTTTTTGGGGCGCAGTTGTCATCTGCGTCCTAAAAAAACACATACCCGTAAATGCTTGTGTTTCCTTATATGAAGAGTTCAATCTCTTCCTCTCTATCTCGAATCTTACTCTCTGTGCTGAGCCCTCTCACACACTCTCAGATCTCATTGAAATCACCATCTCCCATCTTTCTCCCTCTCAGTTCTCAGTCTCGCTCTCTCTTTCAATATCGGGATCTTTATCTGCAGGATTGCTATCAATCGATGAAATTAAGAGCTGCATCCCTTACACCATCGTGAAATTTATATACACGAAGATAGACTACTCTAATTATGAAGGCATTCTCTATCGATTACGGAGGGTATGAACTGGCCGATGAAAATCAATCGTGAAATCCTGCGGCTCTTGCATTAAACCGTATTGGATGCACTCCCGTCTCCCCCTGAAGAAGTAACCCATGACCATCATGGGAAAGCAAATCGTCATCTCCACTTTTTTCATTCTATAGGTCTTCTTTCTGGTCACAATATCGAGTACTCCGCAAGCTCTCTCTACCGCATTTTTATGCACCGTCGGACTTTGAACCATCTTGAACTCACTCGAAATTCCGCGGTAGGTGATGAGGCCATTGATGCGGTTTTTCGGTTTTTTTGGGGTTTTCGGACTTTCGCTCGGAGCTTCAGAGCGAATTAATTTTGTTGCTGCGGAGATGAGTAACGTAGAGTATTTATTTCTGAAATTTTAGTGATGAATTATGGTGTTTTTACTGTTCTTGCTATCTATTTTGTTTGCGTCATTCTCGTGTATGTTGTGGATGTGTGTACCATATGTGTGTAATATATCGTATATGAACATGTGTTTGTGTGAGAGAAATTAACGTTCAAATTAAAATGAATTAAAGTGTTTTTTTGTAAAGAAATAATGTTTGAAAATCGGACAACATCTCCTTCGTAAATTTTGAATAAAATTCATATACAAGGATAATAAAATAATAGTATCCACAAACGGAGCTAACTCAACGCCCGAACAGCGGAGACACAATCCATATAAAATAGACGACGCCAAAACGGCGAAGACTAATAAGCTGAAAACAATAAACAATGTAAAATAAATAACGGAGTCATCGCAACACAATACAACAGAAACACACCGTGCAAACGTGCAGGGTTACCTAAGACGGCAGCAAGGTTTCGGGAGGCATCGTCCAAGCCAAATTCAAAAATTTGTCGTTCTGGCTAACCCTAACTAAGAATCGTTAACTAGAAATCGACGGAATATCAAATGCAAACACTTTGCAATAAGAAGTGAGCAAGGAATACAACCTTTGTAGACCGGTCCTTTACTTCAATAGCTCCGTGTAGTAGTCCCTTCGCTGCGATCGTGAACTCCGGACACTAGAGAGGCTCCCATAAAAAAATGAACATGCTTGCTTCGATGTCTTCGAGGCCGAAGATGATCTACGTCGAGGAGACATTAACCCAAGCTATCTCTTCACTAATCATGGAATTAGTGAAGCAAACACTCTATACTAAATGGCAAGTAGCAGAGGATGATGAAGTAGGAAGTTTGCTCACATTAGATTTCATTTTCTCACACGTTTTCTATCAACTCCATTGAAGCTAGAAAGTTTTGAGGAAGAAGAAGAAGAAGAAGAACTCACTCATCAAAATGAATTATTGTTAAGGTTAATAATGCAACCAAGGGTTAAGCATGTCATGCTTAACCCTTGTAGAGAGTTAACCATGCGCTATGGTTAAAGATTAGGTCAAAAATATTTTAAGCAAGACAAAAAAAATGGACAAAGTCAAAGATGCTTACAAGCTTTCAACAAATATCAAAACATGACTATTATCCATAATATTTAATTACTTAATGATAAATTTAAATCCTAATCTTAACCCTAACATGGTTTAACCCTCATTAACCCTAGTTGCATTTGTAACTTTGCAATACCGGGAGAGACGAAATTCCTCCTATCGCTCATTGCCTCCATGTGACTCGAGACTGTACCCAAAAGCCACCGTTTTGCACGTTCTCTTGAACGTGGAAAGGTGGAAATCAAAGCACAGTGGGAATCACACAAGACTCTATGACAATCTCGGGTCTACAGACTAACCTGTACCACTGTCACCAGAGAACTGCCATCTGACGTGAGGTATAATACCATCTGGGAGTTCTCGGCGAGTCCATCCAGTGTACCCAGTCTCCACTGAGCACCCGTATACTGTCTCTGATGTCAAACACCAATGGATATGGGATCATCCATCGCTCATCTACATGGGTCGAGAGGCTATACGTTAGTCTACTCTGGTATATCGATGCCCTGTCTCGATACACCCATGACTAGGAACATTTGAAGGATGTACTTAGCGATTACACTGTCCCCACTAGTATGATCTGCATCATAGTTATGGTAGTCAAGTACTCATCCTAAGAGCTTTATCAATATGTAACATAGAGACAATCGGAGTACATGTTAAGATAAAGAGCAACCAGATAGCATACTATCATGTCGAGCAAGAAAGTCCTCCATATATATGTCCAAGCATCCACTACAGTATACATCGTATGTACAGTAATGGCCTCTACGGCATACATATCACTAACAATCTCCCACTTGCACTAGGGTCATCTGTTGTAGTATCTCATACCCAATAGTCAGCAGTGGTTGAAGTATCTCATACTCAACCATCCCATAAAAGTCTCTCTAGGGAATATGCCTTTGTGAGTGGATCCGCTCTGATCTCCTCTGTGTCTACTCTCCTGATCTCGATCTCCTTGGAGATCATCCATCTCCATGATCAGATGATACTGCTTTAGAATATGTCTGGATCACTGATGGGACGGGGGTTCCCAGGCCAAAACCACAACTCCATTGTCACACAATGGTAGGAACGAAGTTCATCTCATGAACTAATATACATCCAGACTACCACTTTGGTAGCATCCTTGGTAGCAATGTATTCAGCTTTTATCGTCTAGTTTGCCACGGTATCTAGCTTGGAACTCTTCCAACATACCGTCCCTCCACTGAGGGTAAAGACAATGCCCGTGACTGACATTCAGTCGACCTTACCACCCTGGAAGCTATCCATTGATTCTCCCCAGGTTCGATTGATACCATCTCACTACACCTAGTGAGAATCCTAACATCCACTTAGATCTATCTCATAGATCCATAAACCAGAATTTAGGAGGTATCACCATGATCCTATATGGAGAATCCTTGTGATAAGAGGAGATTGACCGAGCGTAGATAGTAAACTCCTTTCGTATCAAGAGTATGTCATCCACGTACAATACGAGGATCACCACCATACTCCCTACTACCTTTTTGTATCTACAAGGTTCATCTACCATTTTGATGAAGTCAAACGCTTTGACTACTATATCAAAACAGATGTTCCAACTCCGTGATGCCTTTTTTATCCCATAAAGCAACTTGCACACGTTTCCGCTGCTCCTACTGTCTACGAAGCCCTTTGGCTGTGTACTTATAGACGCTCTCTTCTAAATCACCATTTAGAAAAGCAGTCATGACACCCAACCGCCAGATATCGTAGTCATGGTATGTAGCAATGGCAAGTAGGATCTGGATGGACTTCAGCATAGGCACTAGAAAAAGGTTTCATCATTATCCACATTTGGTCGATGACGAGAACTTTTTGTAACAAGTCTTAACTTTGAAAGTCTCAACTTTTCCATGTACACCAAGTAATCTTCTCAAGATATACTTGCTCCTGATTGGAATTTAACCCTTCAGATATAGCAACCAAAGTCCATACTTTGTTGGTGTATATGGATTCCATCTCAGATCGCTTAGTATCTAGCCATTCTTACAGAGTCCCCACTCTTGATGGCCTGCTTGAAACTAGTTGGGTTATCAACTCATGATGCAATCCTTGCTCCCACTGTCATAGAGAAACCGAAGTATCTCTAAGGTGGGTGAGGAACCCTACCAGATCGGCGGAGAGGCTGAGATTCGTTGGAAACTATTGAATCCTCCGGGTTTACCAAATCATCAGCTGCAGTTTGAATAGCTGGAACTCCTTCCAGTTCTACCCCACGACCACTAATTTCTTCACAAGAAATCCCCTTTCCAAAAGGTGGCATGCTGAGAAACAAAACAACTTTTGCTCCTCAGCGTGGTAGAAGATATTCGTTTGCGTATGCTTGGGATATCCAACAAACTTCTACAGAACTGACCTTGCCTCGAGCTTGTTCGGATTTTTGATTTTGGACATAGGCCGGACAACCCCAAATCTTAACATCCTTAAGAGATGGGCCCTTCTCATACCATATTACATATAGAGTGGTAGGCACCTGATTTGGTTGGAACCCTATTCAATAGGTATGCAACTTCTCAAGTGCATAACCCCCAAAAGGAAACAGGCAACTCAGTAGTACTCATCATAGAGCACCACCATATCACATAGGGTGCGATTGCTCCGTCCCGATATACCAACATGCTGTGGTATATACGGAGGAGTAATGCTGAGAGAGAATCTCATTCTCCTTTAGAATAGTCCAGAAATTCCGTGCTCAAGTATTCTCCTCTCTGATCACATCATAGGATATAATACTTATACCCGGTTTTTGGTTCTTTACTTCTAACTTATATTCTTTGAATATCTCAATAGCTTCAGACTTGTGTTTCAACAGGAACATATGTCCGAATCTTGAGAGATCATCAGTGAATGTAATGAAGTACAAAGAACCAGTCCTGGCATGTGTAGACAGGGGAGCTACATACATCATCATGTATCAATCCCAAGAGTTCACTAACTCTTTCTCTGTTTCTAATAAACGGAGCTACGTTCATTTTATCTTTGTGACATGACTGGCAAGTTTCACAAGATGTAAGTTCAAACTGATTTAAATATGCATCTCTATGTAACTTAGCTAGTCGGGTCACATTGATATGACCTAGTCTACAATGCCTCAAGAAGGATTCGTTCATTTCTGAACTCTTCCTCTTGTGTGTGTTTTGTACGTTAAGAACTATGGTTTGATTTAGAACGTATATGCTTTTAGATAACGTGCCTGAACCGATCAACTCTTGATATAGGAAATGTTCAAAATATTATCCAACAATACAAAATTATATCCTTCTTTACCAATAAATAGACTGATATGATATTGTATATCAGGTTCGGAATCTAATAACATTTGTTTAGAATCAATGTATTTTGTAATACAGGGTGATAACTGCCAACAAACTTGGCTGCAACACTTGCACCATTTCCAACTCTTGAAACTTATCACCCGTTCTCAGTTCTCTACCTATCTGTAGCCCATGTAAGAGATTACATTTATGGAATCTTGATCCGGTATCTCATACCCAGAACGTAAAGGATACTGAGAAACAGTTCTCCGTAATGAACACACCCGAAGAAGATGCATCATCATGTACTTTCTTCGTTTGGGCGGCACGAGAATTCTGGTAATCCCCAATTTCCTGCTTAGTCTTATAACAATTATAAGTTAGAGCGGGACCAATGTTCCCCAGCTCAGTATAATAAGCAGGTTCGGTCAATACATCCATATTATTATCTTGATTAAGGCGTGACATGGTCGCAACCTGGAGAGAGAGAGAAGAAAACACTCAGCGTATGCTCTTGCAAGATTAGATTGGTTATTAATTTATCTAACTAGGATGGCTCCCACTGTTTTAGTCAAATCTTCCTTCAAACCCTAAAAGGAAAGACTAGCCGAGATTAATTACACGCTACAAGCTTGCCAATCTTTCAGCCAGGCCAGTGCTGGTACTTTGAGAGAGGTTCCCCGTGCTTTCGCACGGACCTAATTAAAATAAACCTCGTTTTCCCAGGGGCGTAACCCTGTTGACACCTTTCTAGACACCTACTTGATCGGCTATTTGTAATGTGTAAAATTCTCCCAGGAGTAACTCTTACTCGCAGTGGGTATCGGGATCCAACTATCTCATAGGAGGTATGCAATCTCATTGCAAATTTCAACACTTGAAATTCCCAATAATATTTTGCCCCTAGCATCCTATGACCTTGACGAAAGCCAACAAACCATAGGCTACTAGTCAAGTTCAACCTGTACATTTCCCGATTGAATTAAACCCACCCGCACGACCCTTGACGAAAGCCAACAAAGTCGTACGACTACCCTAACTCAATCGCATCATATGCTTATGCAGATAAGCATAAATAGCTACCGCACACTACGTCTTGACGAAAGCCAACAAACGTAGCACGAATACTATGAATTACTTATCTGAAATGACGGAGGGCTACGACAGTTTTTTAAGAAAACCCTTTGCGTAATGAATTTGATATCGTTATAGAATCAAATGATTTAAAATGGAGTGTTTTTGAGGCTTTTACTAGTTTTGCTAAAAAGGTCACTCCCGGTGAAGGGATCGTCGGCTCTTTCCTTATCGAATAAGGTGCATCATATTTCACAAATACCACTATGCAAAGCAACTATAAAAGCAATCAAAAGACAAACCGAGTTTGTAGCATCTGCTAGTTTCGCTAAAGAGGTCACTCCCGGTGAAAGGGATCTCGACTCTTTCCTTATCGAATAAGGTGCTGGATATTCTACAAGGAATACCGCTATGCAAAGCAACAACTAGAGCTACCTGTTTTTGAAAATTCGATTCCACAATATCTTTAGGTTTCTTTTATTTCATTAATCTCATTAATGAAGTCCCATCATTTTAAGTTACCTAAACATCACAGATAAATACAACGTATGCTTATGCCATCCGCATTCGCCTCGATGTCCCCTCGTGCACCGTTAGGTTAGGTAACTAACGACAGAGCGGGGTAGTGCTAGCGCGGGTGTAAAACATACACAACATCTATATAATATATCACATATACTATATCATGTATTCATCTCATCAATATATCAAATGATCACATCACATATATCGCAGCAGAAAACAACATATGAAATATTGGATATACTAGGATTTCCGTGTTTTATTTTAAGCCTGTATAAAACACGGATTCCACGGTCGTGATGAATAGCCAATCCCACACCCCTAGACCTCAACAAGAGCGGAAAGCAACCCTTCCAATTCTAGAGTTAGGAGACCCGGTCTCGACTCCTCGAGATGGTCTCCCACTGGACCTTAGAACCCTGTTACTTGTGCTCCCTGCCTTGGGTCTATCCTAATGCGGAAAAGTAAATAATATACAATGGTGATATCATCCTCAACCCGGAAGTGCCCCAGTAAAAGAATATTACATACAATGAATTTTACATGAATGAAAATGAAAAACTCATCTCACATAAAAACCCCGGCTATTCAAACACGACGATCCAATATAACATATCACAGCAACACATAACATCACATGTCATCAACGTAAATAAATATGCGTATCCCAATTGTCGTTGACATATAGCACCGAAACTGGCGATACACCACATATTACACTTACGGTCGCAGAAAAGAAAGTGAAAAACTACAACAGTTGGAATCCGCAATCATCTTAGACATCACATGCCTAACCAAATGAATTCCTTAGACATCACATGCTTAACAATTATAAACCCCGCATTTTAGTCTCGATATTCAAAACACCTTTTAATATCTAGTCGGGCAATTCAACAAGATTCCCGATATCCTGATCGAATGCTCGTCGGAAACTTTAGTAGACAGCCGCACCCCCGATGCCGTCGACGAAGTGCACTAAGGCGGAACACCGTTGCTACGAGCACCCCAGCGGATGCTTTTGGCGACGGGGTTCTCCTACACTCACTTGGTCGGGGCTATGGGGCGTGGCTATCTATTAAATTTACCCGGCGAGTATCCGCGTACACTACGTGATTGCGACGGACTTTTGATCACATCAAAATCCCGTGGCAACCGATCAAATGAGACTAAATCGCTAGATTTATAGCATTCAAATTAGTTATCTCATAACTACTTGTGGATTCCAAATATTGTATCCCATCACATAATATCCGGACGAACGTTAAACTTTTCGATCGAATCATCAAAGTCCCACAATTTCCCGACAGCTCAACACTTGAACATAGTTTTTGTAATACCCAGAATATGCCATAGTACCTATGCACCAGCCGTAGAAAGGCAAACCCAAGCCTCACTCATGTCTCTACGGAACTACGGCAAACCCTAGAGTTTGACCGTAGTTCCACGATCCAAAAAGTCTAGTTAGGGTTTCATTCTTCTAGAGGGTTCATAGGATCACTTGCATGTTTTTCCGAATACGTTAAATTTGGAAAAATGGGTTTTTGACATTCGATCAAACTTTTTAATTTCGTCTAGACAACATGCGAATCACCCGAAACAAAGTTAAAACTATGAATATGAAACACTCCGAATTGTTTATAGTGTAAGATTACATCACATGCAAAATTAGCAAAAACAAACAACACCTGAAACACCAAAACTCTGAGCACAAAACATGAAAAAAATTTGAGACCAAAATCCCCCACTGGGGCCGGCCACCTCGGAAAATCCCTCCATCTGCTCGGCCAAAATCCGAGCAGATGCCCCCAAATTTCTTCCATGTTCTTATGTTCTCTCAAATATGATTCTGCACTTGTTTGAAAAATTTTTAGAGCTCATATAAAAATCGACAGAAACATGGTTTTGATGTGTCAAGTTTCAGAGTTGTTTCGGTTTCGTAATCCTAACAAAATCCGTATAAATTTCTAGCATGGCTCTGATACCACTGCAGGATTACCTAAGACGGCAACAAGGTTTCGGGAGGTATCGTTCATGTCAAATTCAAAAATTTGCCGTTCTAGCTAACCCTAACTAAGAATCGTTAACTAGAAATCGACGGAATATCAAATGCAAACACTTTGCAATAAGAAGTGAGCGAGGAATACAACCTTTGTAGACCGGTCCTTCACTTCAATAGCTCCATGTAGTAGTCCCTTCGCAGCGATCGTGAACTCCGGACTCTAGAGAGGCTCCCATGAAGAAACGAACATGCTTGCTTCGATGTCTTCGAGGCCGAAGATGATCTACGTTGAGGAGACACTAACCCAAGTTATCTCTTCATTAATCATGAAATCAGTGAAGCAAACACCCTATACTAAATGGCAAGTAGTAGAGGATGATGAAGTAGAAAGTTGCTCACATTAGATTTCATTTTCTCACACTTTTTCTATCAACTCCATTGAAGCTAGAAAGTTTTGAGGAAGAAGAAGAAGAAGAAGAACTCACTCATCAAAATGAATTATTGTTAAGCTTAATAATGCAACCAAGGGTTAAACATGTCATGCTTAACCCTTGTAGAGAGTTAATCATATGCTATGGTTAAAGGTTAGGTCAAAAATATCTTAAGCAAGACAAAGAAAATGGACAAAGTAAAATATACTTACAAGCTTTCAACAAATATCAACCATGACTATTATCCATAATATTTGAATTGCTTAATGATAAAGTTAAACCCTAATCTTAACCCTAGTATGGTTTAAGCCTCATTAACCCTAGTTGCATTTGTAACCTTTCATGATATATTTAACATATATCACATATATATCAATGTATCCAAAGTGAGAAAAGAAATCATAAGTGAGCTAATATTAGTTAATGTAATGTAATATATCAAATATATAATTATACATTAAATTATTAAATCAACACTTGATTTAATAATCCGGCTATATCACATATAACCGACTAATATCATAATGTAACATCTTATCGAATCAACACATGATCTGATAACCCGGCTATATCACGTATAACCTTTCATATCACACATCGCGAGAATAGAATGAGGTATCACATATCGCATTAATCTCGGTCCCGCACATATCACATATGTGCTCCTACTCCGTTTCACTTGAGCCAGGAAACCCCTGTGTAGGACTCTAAAGACTCGTCGATACGCCGGCAGTAGGTGATGATCATATCAAACACCTAAAAGCGCAAGCGGTCTTCTAAATGTAACGGCCACCCGGGTATTGAGCGATCAGAAAATCAACAAGCAAGCCTGCTCACACTCCCGCGAATCCAATCAGTAATACTACCATACAGTCCGGTCTCTTCATCTGATATGTCACATATCTTGTCTAGGGGTGGTAAACGTCAGACCCCAGTAAATCGATAAGTCGTGTCGATATGAGGCTCATAACGGGTTGAGAAACCACCGATAACCCTTACCAATATATCTCTGAAGCAGCCTTGGCCAAGGACTTCCTGTTATAGCCCATCGAGCATAGTACAACATCAACTCCCAATACCGGGAGAGATGAAACCCCTCCTATCGCTCATTGCCTCCATGTGACTCTGGACTGTACCCAAAAGCCACCGTTTTGCACGTTCTCTTGAACGTGGTAAGGTGGAAATCAAAGCACAGTGGGAATCACACAAGACTCTATGACGATCTCGGGTCTACAGACTAACCTGTACCAGTGTCACCAGAGAACTGCCATCTGACGTGAGGTATAGTACCATCTGGGAGTTCTCGGCGAGTCCGTCCAGTGTAACCAGTCTTCACTGAGCACCCGTATACTGTCTCTGATGTCAAACACCAATGGATATGGGATCATCCATCGCCCATCTACATGGGTCGATAGGCTATACGCTAGTCTGCTCTAGTATATCGATGCCCTGTCTCGATACACCCACGACTAGGAACATTTGTAAGATGTACTTAGCGACTACACTGTCTCCACTAGTATGATCTACATCATAGTCCTGGTAGTCAAGTATTCATCCTAAGGGCTTTATCAACATGTAATATAGAGACAATCAAAGTACATGTTAAGATAAAGAGCAACCAGATAGCATACTATCATGTCGAGCAAGAAAGTCCTCCATATATATGTCCAAGCATCCACTAAAATATACATCGTATGTACAGTAATGGCCTCTGCGGCATACATATCACTAACAAAACGAAGTCGTCGCACCATCCCTGGTGTCTTCCTCTTCGCTACAGGACGTTGAGGCTATGACTGTCCGGCTTCGTCGGTGGCAGGTGGCTGAGACGGCTCTAGCTGTGATGGTCCATACTTGTACTCATCGGGATGCTTAAACGGCTCCGGCTATGCCCGTCTAAGTCTTGTTCATGCATATGTGATAGGAATGGCTGGTGCGGACACAGCTAGTGGAGGCACAGGTGGTGCAGGGACCAGTGGTGGAGGCACGGGTGGTGCAGGATGTTTGATATAGGTACACTCAAGTCAATTATTGTAATTGAAGGATGACCTATATGAGAGAACAATCTTACTCTAGATGATAGTATGCTATCTGATTTGTCTTTATCTTTCATGTGATGTGTGTTATTGACTATCACGTATCGTTTAGACATGAGATAAAACCCTAGGATTTTGCTAGACTACCAAGACGACGATGGAGAGCATACTAGTAGGGCATGGATAGTCGATAAGAAAATGCTTAAATGTCCCTAGTTGTAGGAGTATCAAGACTGGGCATCGGTACTCCAGTTTAAACTGGTGTGTACGTTTCCTGACCCGGTTGGAGGGCGATAGCTGATCCTACAGCTATTGGTGTTTGACATCGAGAATTGTATACATGTGCTCATTGGATAAGTTACATTGGACGGACTCACCGAGAACTCCTAGTTGGTAATGTACAATGTCAGATAGCAGCTCTTTGGTGACATGAGTTTAGGGTAGTCCCTTGGACCTGAGATCGCCATAGTGTCTCATGTGTGTTCCCACTATACTCAGACTTCTACCTTATCACGGCTCAAAGGAGTCATGCAAACAGGTTTTTGTTGGGTATAGTCCTGAAGCAGGTGGAGGCAGTGAATAATCGAGGGGATTCGTCTCTCCCGTATAGGGAGTTGATTTCGCGCTGTGCAGGACATGACTACAACCACAAATCGATGGCCATCGCAGTGGAGATAAACTGATAAGTGTTATCAGTTGTATCTCCGGTTGGTTATGAGTCCTCTTTCGCACGACTTATCGAGTTATTGGGGTCTGACAGATTCCAAACTCTAGACTTGATATGTGATACTCTTAAACGAAGAGTTCGGACTGTACGGTGATGTCACTGATAGACTTTGTAGGGTTCAGATGAGCTTGCTCGTTGACAATCTTTCGATCAATATTTGAATAGCCGTTACTGTTAGTTGTATGTATGCCCTAGAGGCCATTATTATACATGATTGTATATTATAGTGGATGCTTGGACATATATAGAGAGGACTTTCTTGCTCGACATGATAGTATGCTATCTGGTTGCCCTTTATCTTAACATGATGTAAATCCCCAGTTTCGTATATATAATTTCCCGTATATTTTTTTAGATTTTTCTCTTTTTATTTATACTTTTTCTATTTTATTTAAATTAAATTCCTAAACTCTAAACCCAACCCAAACCCAAATCCTAATTTCTACCCGGCCCAACCCATGCCCGACCCGACCTGCTTTCCCCCTCTCCTTCTTCCTCACTCCCTATCTTTTTTCCCGCCCCTTTCCCCCTTAACGGCTCCTCGCCCCGCTTCTCGTGCCCGGGACGACCGCACCCACGCCCGCTCCTCACGCCCATCATCCCCATGACCCGCGCTCATCCGAGACCCGTTTCCCCAACGGGCACTTCCTCCAACGACTTTCTCCATCGACTCCTCCTTTCTTGCGCCGCCTTCACGAGACGCGCCCACATCCTCGGCCACAACGGCTCGACTCCACTCGCCAAAACCCCGATCGTTCGCTCCCTCTCTCTCTACTTCACTCACATCCTCCTTCATCTCGTCAACGCCTGCAACCCAGAACCCATACCCACAACACCGACCCTCCTCATCTCGTAACCTCATTCCCCTCGTCGACAAGCCTCCCCTGCCCCTCCTCGTTCCATTTACCTCAACCCAGCACCACCGTTGGCCACCTACTCCCGTCCCCATCGCGGCCCAACTCCCCAGCTCCACCATCACCGAGGCCTTCTACCTCCAGCACCCACTGCTACCGTCGACGGAGCTCCATCGCCGTCTCCGACCATCACGAACTTCTTCCCTGCTCACCCTCTTCAAGCACCAACCCCAAGCCACTGCACCGATCACCTCGCCGACGGACCCGATCACCTCATCGCCGACGAATCCATCTTCATCGCCACCATCGACTCCACTGCACACCCGAGCCCTCGTCTTCGTCATCCACCATCGTCGGCTTCACCATCTCCAAGCTGCAAACTCCGAGCACCCCAACACAGAGCCCTGCATCCACTGCCTTCAGCCGCCACCCGAGCTCGCTGCCGTCGCCACTGCCTGTGCTGTGCCGTGCTTGTGGTCATACCTCCGCCGTGTTCGTGTCCGTGCGATCGTCGTCGTCGTGCCGTCGTAATAGGCAAGTGAATCTGCTTCACTTGTTCAAATCATGCTATGTAGATATATAGTTTAATAAATATAGCCTAATAATTTAATTGGCAAAATGTTTGATGAGTGTATGTAAAAGTAGATAGCGTTCACATACACGCATCGAGTGCTCGATGCGATTACCCTATCCAAGACCCTATTAAAAATCCACCAATTTTATTATTAGAAATTTTGATTGCTGTTAGCTGTTCCCGCCAAAATTTTCAGCGCAAAAGAGTCCAAGGTATCAAATGGCAGCGATACGCTTAAGGAAATGCGAACCAGTATCTTCCGGCCTGTATTTTGATAAACTCCCGAAGGAGGAACTATTAAATTCTGATGGTATCGAAAGCATCTCGAAAAATCCTTCGATTTGATATATTATGGGCTTCATAATTCATCCGGGATCAAAAGTTATGAGCAAATATGCTATGCACTGTTTCCTGATTAAAAATCAGGAATTACCTCAATGAGTTATCACGTGCTCATACGTGATCAATGGTCACGTGTTGACACATGATAGTTAAAACAGAAATAAAAACAAATGGCTGAAGAAGGACCCAATTGGGGGTCACGTGCTCACACGTGACCAATGGTCACGTGTTGACACGTGATAGTTAAAACAGAAATAAAAACAAATGGCTGAAGGAAATATCTCAATAAGGTATCATGTGCTCACACGTGACCAATGGTTACGTTTTGACACGTGATGGTTAAAACTGAAGCGTAAATAAACGCTGAGAAAAGGACTCAACTGGGGGTCACGTACTCACACGTGACCAAGGGTCACGTGTCAGCATGTGACTGGCTTCGAAAGCCTTACAGTTTAATAGAATTAAATTCTAAAAGCTTCTAAATCTTTCCAAATGGAAAAGGATTATGGGGACCGTTGGATTAAAGATCCAAGGGTGATTAAAAATCACCAATTAATGGAAAGATTTTAGACAAGGAAAGATTTCCCTGAAAATCTCACCAGAAATAACAAACAGAATATCTTTGGATTTAAAATCCAACGGTGAATAAAATTCATTTAATGATCTAAAGGCTCATATCAATTATGAAATCAATTAAAATCTTTCAATGAAAGATTCATTAAACAAATTGATTCTTTTCCTTCTCCTATAAATAGGAGCCAAGAAGAGAAGAGTTTTAGAGAGAATTTTGGGATCTTGAAATGTTCTAAAGGAAAATAGCAGAGAGAAAAGAAATGAGAATTTAATTCTCAAGAAAGAAAACCCTAGGTGAGATAAGAAAGGGAATCAAAAATTCAAACAGAGAATTTAATTCTCAAAATCTAAGAGTTTAACTCTTGTGCAAAAAAGAACTTAGTTTTTCTTCTGGTTGAAGATCTGCAAAGAGCACATCTCCCCATAAGTTAAGAATTTAATTCTCATCGGGTCGAGATCCTGCCATGCAGATTCTAAACTTAGAGGGGGAATTGAGTTTAGAGAATTTAATTCTCCCAAAACTCACAGGAATTTAATTCCTCCAAGATATGAAGTTAGGGTTTAACCCTAATTGAGAATTCAATTCTCCTAAAATTACAGGAATTTAATTCCTTCAAGATGGACAGAACCAGGGTTTAACCCTAATTGAGAATTTAATTCTCCCAAACTCACAGGAATTTAATTCCTCCTAAAATAAAATTAGGGTTTAACCCTACATAAGAATTTAATTCTTTCACAATAGGAATTTAATTCCTCCAAAGTTATAATTAATGTTTAACCTTACGGAGAATTTAATTCTCAGAATAAAATAATGAGACTAAAGAGATCTCTGTGCATGAAAAAGACTGAGGTCACGTATCCCCATGTGACCCCTGAAGAGATCCCCAAAAATGAAAAGGAAAAGGTTTTGAGGCAACGCCTCACGTGCTCCCACGTGACCTACGAAACACAGAAAGAAAAAGCAAAGGAAATGAAGGCTTTGGGTGTCCTCACGTATTACCACGTGACCCCTTGGCAAACGCTTTAACAGTCAGCTCATAAATCCCCATCACGTGTCTACACTTGATGCCCAAAATAAAAATATAAAAAGTGTTTAACACTTATTTGCAGAACAAAGTGAGGAAATCTGGCCCTACCTTTGGGCGCCCTCACGTGTCCACACGTGACCCCTCTTTCTTTAGTGTTTAACACTAATTTGGGGATTATATTTCCTGTGTTTAACACTGATTGTTTCTAGTGTTTAACACTAAATTGAAGATTATATTTCCAGTGTTTAACGCTGATTGTCTTTTAGTGTTTAACACTAATTTGAGAGTTCTACCTCCAGTGTTTAACACTACTTTTAGCCAAATTGGCTAATTTTCCAGAGGCAAAAGTCTCTCCTCCAAATGAATCTCAAAATTGAGAAAATCAAAGATGAAAATGTTTAGCATTGCTAAATAATGTGGGCTTGAACCCAGACAAATTTCCAATGGTCCAACAAAGGGCCAACACTTCAGATCTAATTGGACTTAGCCCAAATTGGCCATAAGTCCTCAATTCAGATTTAACTGAGTCCATGTGCTCATAATTCTAATTAATTGATCTTAGTTCCAAACTGGACTATAGATCTCCCAACCAACATTGGTTCAAGGGTACATCTCTGAACTCCTCTGATATTTGTCGTTGTAATCCTTCAACGTGTTCAGAGAGGCGATGGGTCCCGACAGCCATACATTCCATGGACTATAATGGACCACCATGTCCCTAAACTGGAAATCGACCGAAATGTCCCTAAACTAAACAATAGAGTCTAAATGCTCTTTTGTTGGATCTAAATGATCATGTTAAGTTGATCTTAGTCTGGAAATTAGATTAACGTATCCTTAACAAACGTTTAAGTTGATCTTAGTCCAAAATGAGACTAACGTATCCTTAAACCAAAACCCCAAACCCAAATCTAAGAAAATACAGATTTGGACTAATCCACGTCCTACGGGCGACAACGTAAATTAGTCTCCGTATACAATTCACGGGCAACCACAAACAAAACAAACACCCACGACACGAAGTGACCAGCTGGAGTAGGAGAAAGTTGTTACCGCGATGCGGTAGCGTAATTAACTGCAGGGGTTTGCGCCTGCAGGGAAGAGCGTCCCCACAATCAAAAACCCCTCAGACGAGGGGGAATCTGACGAAGTCTGCTACATCGGCCGCATCCGTTTAAACCTTCGATACATGGTGCCATAAATCAACTTGGCATCTTCGAAGAGGTGGACGGATAACACTAATTAGCATCTGCCCCGAATTTCAGGCGAGACGTCCATCGCGTCTCCGCCGCGTCTTTCGGAGGGGAACAGATTCTGGCACGCCCGGTGGGACCTCTTCCTCTTTCCACTCCATACTTCGTGTGTCGTGTTCGCGAACGAATCGCGGTGTGCTATGGTTGCCTGTGGATTCGAGGTACTTAGATTTGGCGTCTTGCTCCGTGCAGAAAACAGAAGATCAATGGCTTCAAACTGCACTACCTGCAACTGCAACTCTCACTCCGTCCTTGCTGGAGGAGTGACTTACGGGCCCCAAACGGCCTCCCTTTTCAAGATGCCAGTGGAGCAGGTAACTCAAGCCACCACTGGACTATTCTTCGGGACCATACTCCTACCCATGACCTTCAACGCCCCTGTACCGTCATAAGAAGCTCTCAATAAGTCGGTATTCGATCGGCTTGCTACTACTGCGTCCCCTCTCAACGGGTCGCCCAACTCCACTGCCTCGGTTTTTAACAGACTAGGCCAGAGCTCCAACGGGCCCATGAAGAAGCCTGCAATACCAGAAGGCGTTATCCTGAACAGGATAGCCATCCCTGCTCCCAAAATCGTCGAGGCGGCTTTTCCTGCCAAAGGGTCGGTCTTCACAAGACTGACTATTTCTGCTCCCCTTCCAGGCGAAATCGCCAAGATTGCTTCCCCTACTTGGAAGTCTGCTTTTGATAGATTGGCCATCCCCATTCAATGAACGTCGGTCTTTAAAAGGCTGATACCAGCGAATTTTGACCAATACAGGGGGCATGAGGAGGTCACCCTACGGCTAAACCAACTCCAATCACGCGACATGCTCGCCGTCGTCACTGGCGCCGGGTAAGGAAGGCTGGGGGCAACTCCCCCTCTGGGCTAACTCCGCCAGCTCCGATGGTAGAAATCAATGCTGCTGTTCCGACCGAGAATAGCTTTGAACCGCTAAGAAGGGTGCGCAAAAACTCGCCAACTGCCGTATTGAAAAGATATCCTACACCTGTGGATAATGCCCCAAAGGTGAAGCTGGAGCAGCCCCCTCAACGGCTGTCCTCTAAAATTTACAAGATCTGGCATCAAGTCCAAGACTCCGTAATGGATCAAGACTATCTCCGCTGACAGAAAAAGATGAAGGTTCGGCAGGAGAAGGACTACTCTGTCAAGCCAGAAAAAGCAACAGCTACTTGGGTGCCCACTACAACGGCCCCCTCAACTTCGACCGCTCACAAAAGAAGGAGGTCGGAGAAGATCCCTGTGTCTTCGGCAAATCGCAAAGACACTGAATCTAAACGCCCCAAATCTGGGGGCATGGTGGTGCACACTGTTTATATGGCTTCCGGAAAGGAGGAAAGCCGTGCTTCGATGGGTCACCGACCGCTCATCCGATCCGTAACCAAAGCCCAGGAGCAACAACAGAAGCTTCAAGAAATGCTGACGCAAATGGCCACACTCATCGAGCCAAAAGAAAGCCCGTAGGCGTCATCAGAGCAGCGCCGTGAGCAGGAAACTGATGACGAATTTCTTCGGAGAATGCTTGAGAAGAAGGACAAGGAGGCTGCAGAGCAAGCGGCCAATATAAAGAAAATGACCTTTCTATTCCAAGATATGGTGGGCATGATGATCCAGCCGGATCCCCCAGCTGACGACCCTCCGATCATTGTTGAAGATGACCGAGCGGAGACGTCAAATCCCCTTCCGGCTTGTTCAGCAGCCAAGGAGGAAACCATTTCCAAGGCCGCACTGGATGACTATATAGCTCAGCAAATACGAGCTCACCAGGCAAAGGAAGCGGCCGGTCAAGTCGTTAAAACCGGACGACCCTATCCGGGCTGGTATGACAAAATCAGTTACCCGCCGGGATATACGATCCCTAGATTCCATGTGTACAAGGGGACAGGGAATCCACATCAGCATGTCGCTTAATTCAAGGCCTTATGCGGCAACACTGGAGGCAACGACGAACTGTTGCTTCGCCAATTCGTCGGCAGCTTAGCAGAAACGGCCTTTGAATGGTATTCGGAGCTACCTAACGACTCTGTCAAAACATTTGCGGAGATGGAGGTACTGTTTACACAAAGATTTGCAAGCGCTAGTGAGCGCACCCCGGTCACCGCATTGATCAATGCCAGGGTAAGGCCAGGCGAAACATGGGTTCAATATGCAATACGATGGCGAAACTTATGGTCGAAGTGCGAACAACGCATCGAAGAAGCACCTACGGTAGGCATGTTCGTGGGCACTCTTGATCCGCAAGCGACCATCTCGCAATTCATGATGTTCTTCAAGCCAACTACTTTTCAGGCCTTGATCGACAAACTGGCCCAAATGGACCAGATGGGTCACAGACCGTCTCCTCCAAAGCCAGACTCTCAAAATGAGAAAGGAAAAGGGAAAGCAACCTTCGTCGCCAACGCTCAATAACAGCCGAGCAACTCAAAGCCGGTTGTTCGCCAAAACAATATGCGTCCACGACCATCCCTTGAGGAGAGACTGGGACGTCCTTACTCGTTTCCCCAAGATAAAACGAGGAGACTGTTCGAGCCGGCAGTGCGCAACAGACTCATCAATCTACCGAATCCAAAACGTTTGTTGCAGCCAGGCGATGTCAATGATCCTAATTACTGCCCTTACCACCAAGAGGTAAGCCATCCAGTCGAAGATTGCTTCGTCTTTAAGGGATGGATCGAGAATCAGTACCAACAAGGCAAGTTCGCGTTATCCGAAAACTGGAAGGTGAACCCGCCACAGCCTCACACTCCTAAGAAGACAAATACACCGGGAGCAACGTGCTCTTTTGTTGAGGAAACTCCATGGGAGGTGGCTCTTTCGGCCAAGACCAAAAGGATGCTGAATGATCTTCAGACATGCCCGACGATCAGATGGAAGAACCCGTTGGAGCCTGAGATCATCAAGAGGATGCTGAAGCCGCGCCCAACTCCAAATATTGGCGGTGATAGCCAAAGCGTTCACACCCAACTGTCAAAATCTTCGAAAAAGAAGAAGAAATCCAAGAAGCCCGTGAAGCCTGGCGACAAGCGCACGGGCATACAAAAGCAGATTGACACGCTGGAAGAGTATAACTAGAAAGCGCGGACTCCAATCATACTCCAAGAGTTCCTCAGCCACGTTCTTGAGGACGGAGATGATGGAAAAGAATCGTCGGACGAATCTGAGGATTACGTAGCAAGTTGCCATGTGATCTCTCATTCATCGCTAGACAATGAAGAGGCTCCTTGCACAAAGAAACTGGGGGCAGAGCCTAAATCAGAACTTCTGAAGCTGTCAGACGAAATGATCGACGCCTTCCTAAGTGAAATTCATCTAAAAAGTAAAGCCGATCGGGAGCGTGAGATGGCCATATTCGAAAAGGCCAAACGCTAGCGACTGGACAAAAGGGCTGAAACACTTCCACCAGATCAAAGTACATTGATTGATTCGAAAGAGTGTGTTTGTAGTTAACCGCAATCAATAACGGTGTTGCTTGTAGCTAGACCGAGATGAGTACGGGCCGTCCTCTGGAATACGTGGATTCTTTTACTCTTACTTTAAATGTGTTGAAAAAGAGAGGAGGGATAAAGAATTTTATAGAGTGGTTTCTAGATCTATGTTAAACAAGAATGTAAAATATAGATCTAGATTATTTTAAAGATGTAGTTAATATAATAAGAAGGCTTGTAGGGTTCGTTAGGATTTTGTAGTTATGGACGATTAATTAAAAGTTACCCTTTTTATCCATTAATAGATTTAGAACTAGAACGACGGTGATGCGTGTAGATTAGGGTTTCTGGAGGGAAAAGGAATCCCACTCTTAACCCTTATCTCGACACGGAACTCCGTTCATATCTAGCCTTTACCAAAATAATCATTAATCTAATCTCTAATCGCGGTCGGAACTAGCAAAGAATTGCCAGCGCGCCCGATTAGGATGTTAATGATTCTTTTGATAAAGTTCATAAACTTTATAGGACTTAAAAAGGGTTTAGTTATTTTCATCATCCATTAGCCTACCCTAATCCTACGAACCCTAACAAGTGGAGAATTACTCGCGCATGTTGGGAGAAGAAGATGAAAAGATAGAGAGGGAAAACATAATGTAAGATGCAAAAACAATTAAATAGAATAACTACCTTTATTAATCGACTTGAACAATCTACACCTTTATTCCGTAGAAAATGATTACAAAACTAGTTGCTTCTCGATCTTTCCTAAGGAGGTAGTCGAACAGTCGATGATCAGCTTGGATGCATGAGCGTCTGGAGCTTCGTGATCTCTTCGGCTTGATGGCTTTTCCAAGAGGCTCTCGGTGCCTTTTTATAGTGCAGGGCCAGAATCTTTTGCTTCAAAAGTTGGTAAAATGTAGCAGAGAATCATGCCCCAAAATCTTGCCTCCTAATTCCCTAGAAGTGCGGCGGATCTGCGGCCAAAGGGGGGGTATAGCCGCGGATCCGCGGCCAATGGGTGAGATCTCTTGATCAATTTTCTTATGCTTTCATCTTGTGACATGTGGCAATCCTAGGCACCTTCAGAATTCAGAAATATTCTCTCGGTTGCTTCCAGACTTGGTCTCCAAGTTTTGATTCTTAATTTGGCAAGTTTTCTTCAACAAATTGATTTGTTTGATAAATTCTTCATAACAACTTGGAAAATTCTGCACAATAATCTCAAATAATATTTAGTAGACTTAGTTCTACTAGGATTTGGTCAATAGATTTATTTGCATACATTTTTCTACCAAATACTAATTAAAATATATTAACACATGGAAAATAATGTTTTTACACATAAACCCTCATATGTATAATATATCATAATAAAGTCCTTTTTTAATATGAAAATGGTAGGAAAAATGTAATACAAATGTGCAGTTTTATCAACTGAACAAATACCCCCAAACTTATCTTTGATCGTCCCGAGCAAACTAGTTTATTCAAGAGGGGAAAAAGAAAGGAGAAAACTAAGCACACTTTCGTAGGCAACACGATTGCACTGAGCACGTGCAACAAGCCGTTAAACCTCTAGGTGTCCCTAGTAGGAGGAGTGTTGTCTTCTGAGGGTTTTCAGCGGATTACACCCACAAAATCCTATAACAAAAGAAAGATGGTGAAATTTACATATAAAGATAAGAACCATAAAAGAATTACTTTGAAAATTTAGAGTTTCCAACTACACTAGCTTTTCAGTTGTCATGAGCCCTATCTTAATAGTCATGAAAAAATGTTAGAAATCACATCATCCCTCAATAAAACATCGTCTTTATTCTTCATTCCTACCTTTCATCCAAACATTGATCATGTAACCCCACGTGTGTGAAATGGACATCCCTACACTCGGAGAATTCAATTCAAGCTATCATACTCTTGTCCATCTTCCTCAGTACTTTTTAACTTGATGAATATTTAGATTTGCTCACACATTTTTATGCGACCGTTAATACTTCTTGAGGTACTAACCGACCGATTACTCATGTGCTTGCTGATTAGGTGATATTATTTTCCTCGTCTTGCACCACCTAAGGCTTAGCAGTGACTCCCAGACCAGTTGGCCTTAGGGCACCAGGTGAAGAGGCACCCTCGCTATATTTTTTTATTGCTGCCTTGGCGATAACAAAACCAGTGTTCATTTTTCTCTTTTCACCACTTATATTTTCTTCATTTTTTTTTCATACTTTGGCTTTTAGACAAGAGCATTTCAAGGTATCCTCTATTATCCCGAGTTTCAAGACGTGTGTAAGTGCATATAGTAGGGTATCAACATTCAAATGTTTGGCTTCCAGAATAGAAACTATTTTTCAGACTTATTTTTATCCTCAGATTAGTGACTTCCTTTATCTTACTAACCCTTGGGACAACAGCTCATAACTATTTATTACTAGTTCGTTTATGAAAACTTCTAATTTTCTTGGTTTTCTTAAACGATTCCTATCTTTTGGATGTAATTTTTCACTTTCTACTTTTTTGTTATAAAAGAATTTTTTTTTAAAATTTTTGAAAATGTTGTGCTTATGCAAAATATGATGCAAATTGATGTGTAAATAAGCACAAACCTCCCCCAAACCTGTTTACAGCAGTGTCCTCACTGATGTCATCCGTTAAGCTCAAAAACCTGTAGACTTGGGAGGAAATTATTAATGGGGGCAAGAATATGTGAAAGTGAAAATCCTCCCCCAAACTTATTTTAGGCTCACAATTTTGTAAAAATCATTTTCTTTCAAGAGCTAAAATATACCCCCCCCGAACTTGAGTTAAAATATTTTAATCTTTTAAAATCACACGAGGGGGTCAAGGTTATTGGTCAATGCCAAGCTTTGCAAAGACCGAAAGTCAACACCAACCATTCAAAAATTTTATCGATGAAGCACCAAGGTTGGTGGAAGAACATGTCACCTTTTGACGTGAAGAAGTGGGGAGGTGACAAGAGGTGTAATGGAAAAGGATTGCGTCTCAATTTGGAGAGACGACACAGTGATAGTAATGATGGATTACTCGCATTATCATGATTGTCCAAAAGAAGGGGTGGAAGTCCAATTTTTTCACCTTGGAGTTGATTCATCTCAACACCCGTATCTTGTAAAAATGCGAGTTCATCAGCGAAAATTTCCTCAAAGCTTTCATCGATACCCCGAAGAATAATGTCATTAGAAAAAATGGGGTGATCGTCAGACTCTATAAAAAGTTCCTCATCAGTGTTAGATGTTGACCCGGACAACTCGGTGGAAGAGTCCGTGTCAAGCAACAACATATGAAAAGAGTCAGTATCATGAGGTTGATCAAATTCGCTGCTGTCGACATCCATTAATTCGACAGAACACACATGAGCATAGGGTTCGGAGGGTTCACTTCCCAACTTGTAAATGTTAAGCTCAATTGACTTCTTTCTAAAGGATAGGGTCATAGAGCCGTTTTTACAATTGATTACTGCGTTGGAAGTGGCCAAAAAGGGTCGACCGAGGATCATCGGGATTTGATTGCGTCGGTTTGCCACAGGTTGTGTATCTAAAACAATAAAGTCTACGGGAAATATGAATTCCCCGACTTTGATTAACACATCCTCTAGCTCACCCCTAGGTTGGGTGATAGATCGATCGGCCATCTGAAGAGTGCAATGCGCAGGTTTTAACTCTCCGATCCCTAATTGCTCATAAACAGAGTACGGAAGCAAGTTAACACTAGCACCTAAATCGAGTAGAGCACGATTGATATTTTTACCCCCAATAGAAATTGAAATTGTAGGACTTCCGGGGTCCTTTCGTTTCTTGGGTAGTTATTGTGTAAAAGCTGTACTCACATTACTCGCAAGGAAAACTTTTTTAGGTACTTGAACTTTTCTCTTCCTAGTGCACAAGTCCTTTAGGATTTTCGCATATGACGGAACTTGTTGAATAGCATCTAGGAGAGAAATGTTTATGTTAACTTGCTTAAAAATTTCCACAATCTTTTCCATTTGTGGACTTGGTCTGTTGCTCCTTAACCTGTTTGGATAAGGTGCTTTATCAATAAGGGTTTGGTCCAACATTGGAGAGGATTGTGGGGACGGATTCGATCCCAAAACTGGAGTTGGAATCAACTTAGATAGATTTGGCGAAATGGGCGAAGGGTTCGAGCCTTGGGGAAAACGGAGAATAGGCTCGGGTGAAGGTGGGAGACTAGACGAATTAGGGGAAGAAGAAGAAGCCGGGGTATCATTGGTGTCACTATCATCACATTGCTCACCCACTCGGTTATTCAGCACTTTTCCCGATCTCAACATGGTAACAGCACTCACATTATAACTTTGTGAGTGGCCAGGATTAGGTATGGGTTGAGATGGGAGCTTCCCTTTCTCTCCTGCACTCATTGCGGCGTTTAACTGTGCGATTTGGTTTTCTAATGATTTAATACTCTCACCATGGGAGGCGGAGTTTTTCGTTATGGTATCAATAGAAGACCTCATCTCAGCCGAAATTTGCATGGATTGTTTCATGAACATATCCAAAGTTTGTGCAAGTGAGTTGTCAGTACCGGCCACTTGTGGTGTAAAAGTGTTGGCCGGATTTTGGAAATTCTGTGACTGAAAGGGGGGCTGATTCTGTGGTTGTGGTTGCTGTGGAGGAGGTCTTTGATAATTGCTTTGTTGGTTTTGATTCCAAGCAAAGTTAGGATGATTCCTCCATCCTTGATTGTACGTGGAAGAATAAGTGTCGTTTCTAGGCCACTGCTGAAAAGCAGCATTAGCTTGAAACGAAGCATTCATAGGACATTCATCCGTTAAGTGTGAAGGATCCGAACAGCAACCACAGACGGTCTTAGGAAGCGTGACCTGATTTAGGGAGAATGATGAGAATTTGTTCTCAATAGCGTTGAGTTTCTTCTGTATCGCTGCCATTTCGGCTTTCACTGCGATAGAAACATCGAGCTGGTGAATACCTCCCTTAGTTGAAGGTGGTCTTATGCTTTCCCACTGCAACGTGTGTTCAGCAAGGTCTTCCCGATATTTCCACGCTTCACCGTCATCTTTAGACATGAAATTGCATTGACACATTGTTTCAAGCATCTGCTTTGTCGCTGGATTAATGCCCTCATATATAATCCGACATAAATCCCATCTTTGTATTCCGTGATGGGGGCATTGGACAAGCAGATCCTTGAAACGTTCAAAGTACTTCCAAAATGGTTCATTGGGAAGCTGGGTGAACTGGTTGATCTCGCTCCTAATGTGGGCAGTCTTATGGTTTGGGTAAAACTTCTTAAGAAATGCTATGACAAATTCATTCCAATTAGTGATAGAGTGTGCGGCAGTATTATAAAGCCATTTTTCTGCCAAGTCGCACAGTGTGAATGGGAGAAGACGTAGGCGCATAGTATCTAAAGTCAATTGTGAAGTACCCATCATTGCGCATACGTTTTCGAATTTGGTGATGAAAACGTACGCGTCTTCCGACTCAAGCCCGTGAAATTTGGGCAGCAGATTGATGTAGTGGGGTTTAATTTCGAAATTATCCCCGTTAGGTGGTGGAAGAGATAGACAAGTAGGAAGGGGACCATGAATAGGATTGCATCTCTCTTGGAGAGAGATGCGCGGTGGATTCTGCTCACCTACGGGTGGCAGCAGCATGGTGTTATAATTAGATGGAGTGCCGTCCATCACGGTCGATGTGGTATAGTGGTGAGTATTCCCGCCTGTCACGCGGGTGACCCGGGTTCGATCCCCGGCAATAGCGCCATTTGATTGATACGAAAGAGTGTGTTTGTAGTTAACCGCAATCAATAACGGTGTTGCTTGTAGCTAGACCGAGATGAGTACGGGTCGTCCTCTGGAATACGTGGAACCTTTTACTCTTACTTTAGATGTGTTGAAAAAGAGAGGAGGGATAAAGAATTTTATAGAGTGGTTTCTAGATCTACGTTAAACAAGAATGTAAAATATAGATCTAGATTATTTTAAAGATGTAGTTAATATAATAAGAAGGCTTGTAGGGTTCGTTAGGATTTAGTAGTTATGGACGATTAATTAAAAGTTACCCTTTTTATCCATTAATAGATTTAGAACTAGAACGACGGTGATGCGTGTAGATTAGGGTTTCTGGAGGGAAAAGGAATCCCACTCTTAACCCTTATCTCGACACGGAACTCCGTTCATATCTAGCCTTTACCAAAACAATCATTAATCTAATCTCTAATCGCGGTCGGAACTAGCAAAGAATTGCTAGCGCGCCCGATTAGGATGTTAATGATTCTTTTGATAAAGTTCATAAACTTTATAGGACTTAAAAAGGGTTTAGTTATTTTCATCATCCATTAGCCTACCCTAATCCTACGAACCCTAACAAGTGGAGAATTACTCGCGCATGTTGGGAGAAGAAGATGAAAAGATAGAGAGGGAAAACATAATGTAAGATGCAAAAACAATTAAATAAAATAACTACCTTTATTAATCGACTTGAACAATCTACACCTTTATTCCGTAGAAAATGATTACAAAACTAGTTGCTTCTCGATCTTTCCTAAGGAGGTAGTCGAACAGTCGATAATCAGCTTGGATGCGTGAGCGTCTGGAGCTTCGTGATCTCTTCGGCTTGATGGCTTTTCCAAGAGGCTCTCGGTGCCTTTTTATAGTGCAGGGCCAGAATCTTTTGCTTCAAAAGTTGGTAAAATGTAGCAGAGAATCATGCCCCAAAATCTTGCCTCCTAATTCCCTAGAAGTGCGGCGGATCTGCGGCCAAAGGGGGGGGTATGGCCGCGGATCCGCGGCCAATGGGTGAGATCTCTTGATCAATTTTCTTATGCTTTCATCTTGTGACATGTGGCAATCCTAGGCACCTTCAGAATTCAGAAATATTCTCTCGGTTGCTTCCAGACTTGTTCTCCAAGTTTTGATTCTTAATTTGGCAAGTTTTCTTCAACAAATTGATTTGTTTGATAAATTCTTCATAACAACTTGGAAAATTCTGCACAATAATCTCAAATAATATTTAGTAGACTTAGTTCTACTAGGATTTGGTCAATAGATTTATTTGCATACATTTTTCTACCAAATACTAATTAAAATATATTAACACATGGAAAATAATGTTTTTACACATAAACCCTCATATGTATAATATATCATAATAAAGTCCTTTTTTAATATGAAAATGGTAGGAAAAATGTAATACAAATGTGCAGTTTTATCAACTGAACAAATACCCCCAAACTTATCTTTGATCGTCCCGAGCAAACTAGTTTATTCAAGAGGGGAAAAAGAAAGGAGAAAACTAAGCACACTTTCGTAGGCAACACGATTGCACTGAGCACGTGCAACAAGCCGTTAAACCTCTAGGTGTCCCTAGTAGGAGGAGTGTTGTCTTCTGAGGGTTTTCAGCGGATTACACCCACAAAATCCTATAACAAAAGAAAGATGGTGAAATTTACATATAAAGATAAGAACCATAAAAGAATTACTTTGAAAATTTAGAGTTTCCAACTACACTAGCTTTTCAGTTGTCATGAGCCCTATCTTAATAGTCATGAAAAAATGTTAGAAATCACATCATCCCTCAATAAAACATCGTCTTTATTCTTCATTCCTACCTTTCATCCAAACATTGATCATGTAACCCCACGTGTGTGAAATGGACATCCCTACACTCGGAGAATTCAATTCAAGCTATCATACTCTTGTCCATCTTCCTCAGTACTTTTTAACTTGATGAATATTTAGATTTGCTCACACATTTTCATGCGACCGTTAATACTTCTTGAGGTACTAACCGACCGATTACTCATGTGCTTGCTGATTAGGTGATATTATTTTCCTCGTCTTGCACCACCTAAGGCTTAGCAGTGACTCCCAGACCAGTTGGCCTTAGGGCACCAGGTGAAGAGGCACCCTCGCTATATTTTTTTATTGCTGCCTTGGCGATAACAAAACCAGTGTTCATTTTTCTCTTTTCACCACTTATATTTTCTTCATTTTTTTTTCATACTTTGGCTTTTAGACAAGAGCATTTCAAGGTATCCTCTACTATCCCGAGTTTCAAGACGTGTGTAAGTGCATATAGTAGGGTATCAACATTCAAATGTTTGGCTTCCAGAATAGAAACTATTTTTCAGACTTATTTTTATCCTCAGATTAGTGACTTCCTTTATCTTACTAACCCTTGGGACAACAGCTCATAACTATTTATTACTAGTTCGTTTATGAAAACTTCTAATTTTCTTGGTTTTCTTAAACGATTCCTATCTTTTGGATGTAATTTTTCACTTTCTACTTTTTTGTTATAAAAGAATTTTTTTTTAAAATTTTTGAAAATGTTGTGCTTATGCAAAATATGATGCAAATAGATGTGTAAATAAGCACAAACCTCCCCCAAACCTGTTTACAGCAGTGTCCTCACTGATGTCATCCGTTAAGCTCAAAAACCTGTAGACTTGGGAGGAAATTATTAATGGGGGCAACAATATGTGAAAGTGAAAATCCTCCCCCAAACTTATTTTAGGCTCACAATTTTGTAAAAATCATTTTCTTTCAAGAGCTAAAATATACCACCCCCCCGAACTTGAGTTAAAATATTTTAATCTTTTAAAATCACACGAGGGGGTCAAGGTTATTGGTCAATGCCAAGTTTTGTAAAGACCGAAAGTCAACACCAACCATTCAAAAATTTTATCGATGAAGCACCAAGGTTGGTGGAAGAACATGTCACCTTTTGACGTGAAGAAGTGGGGAGGTGACAAGAGGTGTAATGGAAAAGGATTGCGTCTCAATTTGGAGAGACGACACAGTGATAGTAATGATGGATTATTCGCATTATCATGATTGTCCAAAAGAAGGGGTGGAAGTCCAATTTTTTCACCTTGGAGTTGATTCATCTCAACACCCGTATCTTGTAAAAATGCGAGTTCATCAGCGAAAATTTCCTCAAAGCTTTCATCGATACCCCGAAGAATAATGTCATTAGAAAAAATGGGGTGATCGTCAGACTCTATAAAAAGTTCCTCATCAGTGTTAGATGTTGACCCGGACAACTCGGTGGAAGAGTCCGTGTCAAGCAACAACATATGAAAAGAGTCAGTATCATGAGGTTGATCAAATTCGCTGCTGTCGACATCCATTAATTCGACAGAACACACATGAGCATAGGGTTCGGAGGGTTCACTTCCCAACTTGTAAATGTTAAGCTCAATTGACTTCTTTCTAAAGGATAGGGTCATAGAGCCGTTTTTACAATTGATTACTGCGTTGGAAGTGGCCAAAAAGGGTCGACCGAGGATCATCGGGATTTGATTGCGTCGGTTTGCCACAGGTTGTGTATCTAAAATAATAAAGTCTACGGGAAATATGAATTCCCCGACTTTGATTAACACATCCTCTAGCTCACCCCTAGGTTGGGTGATAGATCGATCGGCCATCTGAAGAGTGCAATGCGCAGGTTTTAACTCTCCGATCCCTAATTGCTCATAAACAGAGTACGGAAGCAAGTTAACACTAGCACCTAAATCGAGTAGAGCACGATTGATATTTTTACCCCCAATAGAAATTGAAATTGTAGGACTTCCAGGGTCCTTTCGTTTCTTGGGTAGTTATTGTGTAAAAGCTGTACTCACATTACTCGCAAGGAAAACTTTTTTAGGTACTTGAACTTTTCTCTTCCTAGTGCACAAGTCCTTTAGGATTTTCGCATATGACGGAACTTGTTGAATAGCATCTAGGAGAGAAATGTTTATGTTAACTTGCTTAAAAATTTCCACAATCTTTTCCATTTGTGGACTTGGTCTGTTGCTCCTTAACCTGTTTGGATAAGGTGCTTTATCAATAAGGGTTTGGTCCAACATTGGAGAGGATTGTGGGGACGGATTCGATCCCAAAACTGGAGTGGGAATCAACTTAGATAGATTTGGCGAAATGGACGAAGGGTTCGAGCCTTGGGGAAAACGGAGAATAGGCTCGGGTGAAGGTGGGAGACTAGACGAATTAGGGGAAGAAGAAGAAGCCGGGGTATCATTGGTGTCACTATCATCACATTGCTCACCCACTCGGTTATTCAGCACTTTTCCCGATCTCAACATGGTAACAGCACTCACATTATAACTTTGTGAGTGGCCAGGATTAGGTATGGGTTGAGATGGGAGCTTCCCTTTCTCTCCTGCACTCATTGCGGCGTTTAACTGTGCGATTTGGTTTTCTAATGATTTAATACTCTCACCATGGGAGGCGGAGTTTTTCGTTATGGTATCAATAGAAGACCTCATCTCAGCCGAAATTTGCATGGATTGTTTCATGAACATATCCAAAGTTTGTGCAAGTGAGTTGTCAGTACCGGCCACTTGTGGTGTAAAAGTGTTGGCCGGATTTTGGAAATTCTGTGACTGAAAGGGGGGCTGATTCTGTGGTTGTGGTTGCTGTGGAGGAGGTCTTTGATAATTGCTTTGTTGGTTTTGATTCCAAGCAAAGTTAGGATGATTCCTCCATCCTTGATTGTACGTGGAAGAATAAGTGTCGTTTCTAGGCCACTGCTGAAAAGCAGCATTAGCTTGAAACGAAGCATTCATAGGACATTCATCCGTTAAGTGTGAAGGATCCGAACAGCAACCACAGACGGTCTTAGGAAGCGTGACCTGATTTAGGGAGAATGATGAGAATTTGTTCTCAATAGCGTTGAGTTTCTTCTGTATCGCTGCCATTTCGGCTTTCACTGCGATAGAAACATCGAGCTGGTGAATACCTCCCTTAGTTGAAGGTGGTCTTACGCTTTCCCACTGCAACGTGTGTTCAGCAAGGTCTTCCCGATATTTCCACGCTTCACCGTCATCTTTAGACATGAAATTGCATTGACACATTGTTTCAAGCATCTGCTTTGTCGCTGGATTAATGCCCTCATATATAATCCGACATAAATCCTATCTTTGTATTCCGTGATGGGGGCATTGGACAAGCAGATCCTTGAAACGTTCAAAGTACTTCCAAAATGGTTCATTGGGAAGCTGGGTGAACTGGTTGATCTCGCTCCTAATGTGGGCAGTCTTATGGTTTGGGTAAAACTTCTTAAGAAATGCTATGACAAATTCATTCCAATTAGTGATAGAGTGTGCGGCAGTATTATAAAGCCATTTTTCTGCCAAGTCGCACAGTGTGAATGGGAGAAGACGTAGGCGCATAGTATCTAAAGTCAATTGTGAAGTACCCATCATTGCGCATACGTTTTCGAATTTGGTGATGAAAACGTACGCGTCTTCCGACTCAAGCCCGTGAAATTTGGGCAGCAGATTGATGTAGTGGGGTTTAATTTCAAAATTATCCCCGTTAGGTGGTGGAAGAGATAGACAAGTAGGAAGGGGACCATGAATAGGATTGCATCTCTCTTGGAGAGAGATGCGCGGTGGATTCTGCTCACCTACGGGTGGCAGCAGCATGGTGTTATAATTAGATGGAGTGCCGTCCATCACGGTCGATGTGGTATAGTGGTGAGTATTCCCGCCTGTCACGCGGGTGACCCGGGTTCGATCCCCGGCAATGGCGCCATTTGATTGATACGAAAGAGTGTGTTTGTAGTTAACCGCAATCAATAACGGTGTTGCTTGTAGCTAGACCGAGATGAGTACGGGTCGTCCTCTGGAATACGTGGAACCTTTTACTCTTACTTTAGATGTGTTGAAAAAGAGAGGAGGGATAAAGAATTTTATAGAGTGGTTTCTAGATCTACGTTAAACAAGAATGTAAAATATAGATCTAGATTATTTTAAAGATGTAGTTAATATAATAAGAAGGCTTGTAGGGTTCGTTAGGATTTAGTAGTTATGGACGATTAATTAAAAGTTACCCTTTTTATCCATTAATAGATTTAGAACTAGAACGACGGTGATGCGTGTAGATTAGGGTTTCTGGAGGGAAAAGGAATCCCACTCTTAACCCTTATCTCGACACGGAACTCCGTTCATATCTAGCCTTTACCAAAACAATCATTAATCTAATCTCTAATCGCGGTCGGAACTAGCAAAGAATTGCTAGCGCGCCCGATTAGGATGTTAATGATTCTTTTGATAAAGTTCATAAACTTTATAGGACTTAAAAAGGGTTTAGTTATTTTCATCATCCATTAACCTACCCTAATCCTACGAACCCTAACAAGTGGAGAATTACTCGCGCATGTTGGGAGAAGAAGATGAAAAGATAGAGAGGGAAAACATAATGTAAGATGCAAAAACAATTAAATAAAATAACTACCTTTATTAATCGACTTGAACAATCTACACCTTTATTCCGTAGAAAATGATTACAAAACTAGTTGCTTCTCGATCTTTCCTAAGGAGGTAGTCGAACAGTCGATAATCAGCTTGGATGCGTGAGCGTCTGGAGCTTCGTGATCTCTTCGGCTTGATGGCTTTTCCAAGAGGCTCTCGGTGCCTTTTTATAGTGCAGGGCCAGAATCTTTTGCTTCAAAAGTTGGTAAAATGTAGCAGAGAATCATGCCCCAAAATCTTGCCTCCTAATTCCCTAGAAGTGCGGCGGATCTGCGGCCAAAGGGGGGGTATGGCCGCGGATCCGCGGCCAATGGGTGAGATCTCTTGATCAATTTTCTTATGCTTTCATCTTGTGACATGTGGCAATCCTAGGCACCTTCAGAATTCAGAAATATTCTCTCGGTTGCTTCCAGACTTGGTCTCCAAGTTTTGTTTCTTAATTTGGCAAGTTTTCTTCAACAAATTGATTTGTTTGATAAATTCTTCATAACAACTTGGAAAATTCTGCACAATAATCTCAAATAATATTTAGTAGACTTAGTTCTACTAGGATTTGGTCAATAGATTTATTTGCATACATTTTTCTACCAAATACTAATTAAAATATATTAACACATGTAAAATAATGTTTTTACACATAAACCCTCATATGTATAATATATCATAATAAAGTCCTTTTTTAATATGAAAATGGTAGGAAAAATGTAATACAAATGTGCAGTTTTATCTACTGAACAAATACCCCCAAACTTATCTTTGATCGTCCCGAGCAAACTAGTTTATTCAAGAGGGGAAAAAGAAAGGAGAAAACTAAGCACACTTTCGTACGCAACACGATTGCACTGAGCACGTGCAACAAGCCGTTAAACCTCTAGGTGTCCCTAGTAGGAGGAGTGTTGTCTTCTGAGGGTTTTCAGCGGATTACACCCATAAAATCCTATAACAAAAGAAAGATGGTGAAATTTACATATAAAGATAAGAACCATAAAAGAATTACTTTGAAAATTTAGAGTTTCCAACTACACTAGCTTTTCAGTTGTCATGAGCCCTATCTTAATAGTCATGAAAAAATGTTAGAAATCACATCATCCCTCAATAAAACATCGTCTTTATTCTTCATTCCTACCTTTCATCCAAACATTGATCATGTAACCCCACGTGTGTGAAATGGACATCCCTACACTCGGAGAATTCAATTCAAGCTATCATACTCTTGTCCATCTTCCTCAGTACTTTTCAACTTGATGAATATTTAGATTTGCTCACACATTTTCATGCGACCGTTAATACTTCTTGAGGTACTAACCGACCGATTACTCATGTGCTTGCTGATTAGGTGATATTATTTTCCTCGTCTTGCACCACCTAAGGCTTAGCAGTGACTCCCAGACCAGTTGGCCTTAGGGCACCAGGTGAAGAGGCACCCTCGCTATATTTTTTTATTGCTGCCTTGGCGATAACAAAACCAGTGTTCATTTTTCTCTTTTCACCACTTATATTTTCTTCATTTTTTTTTTCATACTTTGGCTTTTAGACAAGAGCATTTCAAGGTATCCTCTACTATCCCGAGTTTCAAGACGTGTGTAAGTGCATATAGTAGGGTATCATCATTCAAATGTTTGGCTTCCAGAATAGAAACTATTTTTCATACTTATTTTTATCCTCAGATTAGTGACTTCCTTTATCTTACTAACCCTTGGGACAACAGCTCATAACTACTTATTACTAGTTCGTTTATGAAAACTTCTAATTTTCTTGGTTTTCTTAAACGATTCCTATCTTTTGGATGTAATTTTTCACTTTCTACTTTTTTGTTATAAAAGAATTTTTTTTTAAAATTTTTGAAAATGTTGTGCTTATGCAAAATATGATGCAAATTGATGTGTAAATAAGCACAAACCTCCCCCAAACCTGTTTACAGCAGTGTCCTCACTGATGTCATCCGTTAAGCTCAAAAACCTGTAGACTTGGGAGGAAATTATTAATGGGGGCAAGAATATGTGAAAGTGAAAATCCTCCCCCAAACTTATTTTAGGCTCACAATTTTGTAAAAATCATTTTCTTTCAAGAGCTAAAATATACCACCCCCCCGAACTTGAGTTAAACAATTTTAATCTTTTAAAATCACACGAGGGGGTCAAGGTTATTGGTCAATTCCAAGCTTTGCAAAGACCGAAAGTCAACACCAACCATTCAAAAATTTTATCGATGAAGCACCAAGGTTGGTGGAAGAACATGTCACCTTTTGACGTGAAGAAGTGGGGAGGTGACAAGAGGTGTAATGGAAAAGGATTGCGTCTCAATTTGGAGAGACGACACAGTGATAGTAATGATGGATTACTCGCATTATCATGATTGTCCAAAAGAAGGGGTGGAAGTCCAATTTTTTCACCTTGGAGTTGATTCATCTCAACACCCGTGTCTTGTAAAAATGCGAGTTCATCAGCGAAAATTTCCTCAAAGCTTTCATCGATACCCCGAAGAATAATGTCATCAGAAAAAATGGGGTGATCGTCAGACTCTATAAAAAGTTTCTCATCAGTGTTAGATGTTGACCCGGACAACTCGGTGGAAGAGTCCGTGTCAAGCAACAACATATGAAAAGAGTCAGTATCATGAGGTTGATCAAATTCGCTGCTGTCGACATCCATTAATTCGACAGAACACACATGAGCATAGGGTTCGGAGGGTTCACTTCCCAACTTGTAAATGTTAAGCTCAATTGACTTCTTTCTAAAGGATAGGGTCATAGAGCCGTTTTTACAATTGATTACTGCGTTGGAAGTGGCCAAAAAGGGTCGACCGAGGATCACCGGGATTTGATTGCGTCGGTTTGCCACAGATTGTGTATCTAAAACAATAAAGTCTACGGGAAATATGAATTCCCCGACTTTGATTAACACATCCTCTAGCTCACCCCTAGGTTGGGTGATAGATCGATCGGCCATCTGAAGAGTGCAATGCGCAGGTTTTAACTCTCCGATCCCTAATTGCTCATAAACAGAGTACGGAAGCAAGTTAACACTAGCAACTAAATCGAGTAGAGCACGATTGATATTTTTACCCCCAATAGAAATTGAAATTGTAGGACTTCCGGGGTCCTTTCGTTTCATGGGTAGTTGTTGTGTAAAAGCTGTACTCACATTACTCGCAGGGAAAACTTTTTTAGGTACTTGAACTTTTCTCTTCCTAGTGCCCAAGTCCTTTAGGATTTTCTCATATGACGGAACTTGTTGAATAGCATCTAGGAGAGAAATGTTTATGTTAACTTGCTTAAAAATTTCCACAATCTTTTCCATTTGTGGACTTGGTCTGTTGCTCCTTAACCTGTTTGGATAAGGTGCTTTATCAATAAGGGTTTGGTCCAACATTGGAGAGGATTGTGGGGACGGATTCGATCCCAAAACTGGAGTGGGAATCAACTTAGATAGATTTGGCGAAATGGGCGAAGGGTTCGAGCCTTGGGGAAAACGGAGAATAGGCTCGGGTGAAGGTGGGAGACTAGACGAATTAGGGGAAGAAGAAGAAGCCGGGGTATCATTGGTGTCACTATCATCACATTGCTCACCCACTCGGTTATTCAGCACTTTTCCCGATCTCAACATGGTAACAGCACTCACATTATAACTTTGTGAGTGGCCAGGATTAGGTATGGGTTGAGATGGGAGTTTCCCTTTCTCTCCTGCACTCATTGCGGCGTTTAACTGTGCGATTTGGTTTTCTAATGATTTAATACTCTCACCATGGGAGGCAGAGTTTTTCGTTATGGTATCAATAGAAGACCTCATCTCAGCCGAAATTTGCATGGATTGTTTCATGAACATATCCAAAGTTTATGCAAGTGAGTTGTCAGTACCGGCCACTTGTGGTGTAAAAGTGTTGGCCGGATTTTGGAAATTCTGTGACTGAAAGGGGGGCTGATTCTGTGGTTGTGGTTGCTGTGGAGGAGGTCTTTGATAATTGCTTTGTTGGTTTTGATTCCAAGCAAAGTTAGGATGATTCCTCCATCCTTGATTGTACGTGGAAGAATAAGTGTCGTTTCTAGGCTACTGCTGAAAAGCAGCATTAGCTTGAAACGAAGCATTCATAGGACATTCTTCCGTTAAGTGTGAAGGATCCGAACAGCAACCACAGACGGTCTTAGGAAGCGTGACCTGATTTAGGGAGAATGATGAGAATTTGTTCTCAATAGCGTTGAGTTTCTTCTGTATCGCTGCCATTTCGGCTTTCACTGCGATAGAAACATCGAGCTGGTGAATACCTCCCTTAGTTGAAGGTGGTCTTACGCTTTCCCACTGCAACGTGTGTTCAGCAAGGTCTTCCAGATATTTCCACGCTTCACCGTCATCTTTAGACATGAAATTGCATTGACACATTGTTTCAAGCATCTGCTTTGTCGCTGGATTAATGCCCTCATATATAATCCGACATAAATCCCATCTTTGTATTCCGTGATGGGGGCATTGGACAAGCAGATCCTTGAAACGTTCAAAGTACTTCCAAAATGGTTCATTGGGAAGCTGGGTGAACTGGTTGATCTCGCTCCTAATGTGGGCAGTCTTATGGTTTGGGTAAAACTTCTTAAGAAATGCTATGACAAATTCATCCCAATTAGTGATAGAGTGTGCGGCAGTATTATAAAGCCATTTTTCTGCCAAGTCGCACAGTGTGAATGGGAGAAGACGTAGGCGCATAGTATCTAAAGTCAATTGTGAAGTACCCATCATTGCGCATACGTTTTCGAATTTGGTGATGAAAACGTACGCGTCTTCCGACTCAAGCCCGTGAAATTTGGGCAGCAGATTGATGTAGTGGGGTTTAATTTCGAAATTATCCCCGTTAGGTGGTGGAAGAGATAGACAAGTAGGAAGGGGACCATGAATAGGATTGCATCTCTCTTGGAGAGAGATGCGCGGTGGATTCTGCTCACCTACGGGTGGTGGCAGCATGGTGTTATAATTAGATGGAGTGCCGTCCATCACGGTCGATGTGGTATAGTGGTGAGTATTCCCGCCTGTCACGCGGGTGACCCGGGTTCGATCCCCGGCAATGGCGCCATTTGATTGATACGAAAGAGTGTGTTTGTAGTTAACCGCAATCAATAACGGTGTTGCTTGTAGCTAGACCGAGATGAGTACGGGTCGTCCTCTGGAATACGTGGAACCTTTTACTCTTACTTTAGATGTGTTGAAAAAGAGAGGAGGGATAAAGAATTTTATAGAGTGGTTTCTAGATCTACGTTAAACAAGAATGTAAAATATAGATCTAGATTATTTTAAAGATGTAGTTAATATAATAAGAAGGCTTGTAGGGTTCGTTAGGATTTAGTAGTTATGGACGATTAATTAAAAGTTACCCTTTTTATCCATTAATAGATTTAGAACTAGAACGACGGTGATGCGTGTAGATTAGGGTTTCTGGAAGGAAAAGGAATCCCACTCTTAACCCTTATCTCGACACGGAACTCCGTTCATATCTAGCCTTTACCAAAACAATCATTAATCTAATCTCTAATCGCGGTCGGAACTAGCAAAGAATTGCTAGCGCGCCCGATTAGGATGTTAATGATTCTTTTGATAAAGTTCATAAACTTTATAGGACTTAAAAAGGGTTTAGTTATTTTCATCATCCATTAGCCTACCCTAATCCTACGAACCCTAACAAGTGGAGAATTACTCGCGCATGTTGGGAGAAGAAGATGAAAATATAGAGAGGGAAAACATAATGTAAGATGCAAAAACAATTAAATAAAATAACTACCTTTATTAATCGACTTGAACAATCTACACCTTTATTCCGTAGAAAATGATTACAAAACTAGTTGTTTCTCGATCTTTCCTAAGGAGATAGTCGAACAGTCGATGATCAGCTTGGATGCGTGAGCGTCTGGAGCTTCGTGATCTCTTCGGCTTGATGGCTTTTCCAAGAGGCTCTCGGTGCCTTTTTATAGTGCAGGGCCAGAATCTTTTGCTTCAAAAGTTGGTAAAATGTAGCAGAGAATCATGCCCCAAAATCTTGCCTCCTAATTCCCTAGAAGTGCGGCGGATCTGCGGCCAAAGGGGGGGTATGGCCGTGGATCCGCGGCCAATGGGTGAGATCTCTTGATCAATTTTCTTATTCTTTCATCTTGTGACATGTGGCAATCCTAGGCACCTTCAGAATTCAGAAATATTCTCTCGGTTGCTTCCAGACTTGGTCTCCAAGTTTTGCTTCTTAATTTGGCAAGTTTTCTTCAACAAATTGATTTGTTTGATAAATTTTTCATAACAACTTGGAAAATTCTGCACAATAATCTCAAATAATATTTAGTAGACTTAGTTCTACTAGGATTTGGTCAATAGATTTATTTGCATACATTTTTCTACCAAATACTAATTAAAATATATTAACACATGGAAAATAATGTTTTTACACATAAACCCTCATATGTATAATATATCATAATAAAGTCCTTTTTTAATATGAAAATGGTAGGAAAATTGTAATACAAATGTGCAGTTTTATCAACTGAACATACATCCACCGCAAATGAAAGCAGGATCAAGACAAGGAAACGATTCGCCAAAGCCATATCGATGGGGATGAGGCTGCCCTCTTTCAGAGAAAATTCTTCTGGTAGTATACATCTTAATGAAGCGGACGTACATCCTAACTTCTGCTTATATCATCAGAAGATCACACATCCTACTGAAGATTGCAACACCTTTAAGTGTTGGTGGCAAGGGTATGTCGCACACAGGCAAAACTTCAACAGGACAAAGCGTGAAGCTTGTAGACACCAGAAAAATGCGACATATGAGCGTATAAGAATTGCCGACAATTGTCATAGGGTTGATCCCGGGGAATCGCGAGTTCTCACTTTCGGGAGCGACTCCGACGAAAAAGTAGCCCTCGGTCCTCTCTTCAAGGAATCCATCTCTGAAACGAAAGAATTGAGGAGTTGCGAGAACATTCAGCCGTGCAATTGCACGCTACCCGGAAAGAATCTCGGACCCGCAAACAAGGGATTGAACAAAAAGGATAAAGGGAAGGGAAAAACGGCCTTCGTCGCCAACGCTCAACAACGATCGAGTAGCCCTAGACCAGTTGTTCGTCAAAATAACAAGCGGTAACCTCTCTATGAGAAGTTGAAACGTCCTTACTCATTTCCCCGGGATGAAACAAGGAGGTTGTTCGAACTAGCAGTGTGCAACAGGCTTATCGCTTTACCGGAGCCGAAACACCAGCTCCTCCTGAATGATGTCAACAATCCTAATTACCGCTCTTACCACCAAGTATTGGGCTATCAGATCGAAAACTGCTACGTCTTCAAAAACTGGGTTGAAGACCAATACCAACAGGGCAAGTTCGCGCTGTCCGAAAACTGGAAGGTGAGCCCGTCACAACCGCATGCTCCGAAAAAGATGGATATGCCGGGGACATCGTGCTCATTCATAAAGAAAGCCCCATAGACCGAAAAGTCAGTAAACTAGAGATTCGCCTCAAATACGGCGACGGTGAACCACTATGTCCTAAAACTGGCGTCGGACCGAAATGTCCTTAAACTAACAACGGACCGTAATGTCTTAAAACTTGCAATTGACCGAGATGTCGATAAACTACGGTAGATTGCAGCATCCCAAAGCTGATAAAAAAAAAGGTATGTCCATAAGCAAAATGGGCACGGATGAAAACCCGAAAGGGCTCCGTGAGTAAAAACAGCAGGGCTACCGGCGAGTTTCGTGAAAACCCGAAAGGGCGCAACCTCGTTAAAAAAAAAACAAAAAAAACGGTATGTCCATAAGCAAAATGGGTACGGATGAAAACCCGAAAGGGCTCCGTGAGTAAAAACAGCAGGGCTACCGACGAGTTTTGTGAAAACCCGAAAGGGCGCAACCTCGTTAAAGGACACTTGCAAGGTCCTCTCGATCTTGTAAGGAGAAACCACCCGCGTGAGATCCTTACGACTCACAAGGGAGCAACACACTTAGGGATCCCCACGATCCTTAGGGAGGAATTACGCTTGCGAGATCCTCACGACTCGTAAGGAGAATCCTCTTATGGGACCCTCACGGCTCATAAGATTTGAAAGTCTTAAGCTACAGGGATCTGAACCTGTTCTTAAGCAGCCCCCACAACCTCTAATGCTGCCCTACAAGCGGCTCAATATTGACCCTTGTATACAATCCACGGGTACGAATGAACATTTCCCTAACAGAGTCCTACCAACGACTAGGGATCTGCTCACACGGTGAACAAACACTTATAGGTCCTCTCGACTTGTAAGGAGAAAACACTCTTATAAGATCCTTACGACTTATAAGAGACCATGCACTTAGGAATCCTCATGACTCCTAAGGAGAAAACGCACCTATGAGATCCTCACGACTTGTAGGGAGAAATACCTTTATGAGACCCTTACGGCTCATGAAGTCAAAAGCCTTAGTCGACAGGATCCTAACCTTGTTTGCTAAGCCACCTTTGTTCGACATCGACAGAGGCAAATGATGATTCGCTCATGGCAATATCCCAGTTGTAGCGATGCTGATACCTAAATCGGTATCAAATTCCAAGTCCTTTCATGGCAAATGATGATTCACTCCTGGCAATATTCCAGTCGCAGTGATGCTGATGCTAAGATTGACATCAGATCCCAAATCCCCTACTCGCGAAAAAAAATCAGCGAGCCGAAAAAAAATGCATATGAAATAGCCGAAATGATAGGGCAACTTGCAACAAAATCAGCAAGTAAAAATGTATGCATACAAAAACAGCCGAAATGATTGGGCAACTCGCAGTAAAAAGCAGCGAGTAAAAAGAAAAATAGCCGAAATGATTCGGCAATCGCGATTTTCGCGATATAAAAAGCTGAAATGATAGAGCATCGCGGAAAGAATAAAAAATGATGAAAGAATGAAACTTTTTGCCCTACAGGTGAGATCACGTCGATCCCTGTATACAATCCAGGGGCACAAACAAAGAGGGAACCATACCTTCCCAACAGGCTCCATCAGAAAGCGAAGCCAAATCTCGACGGTTCATAGACAACCTAGAGACAACCTCGATATTTGTCACAATATTGCAGACACAGTGTCAACAAATGAAGCAAAGGAAGATCCCTAGCTTCAGGGTCTCGATGTCAACATCGACAACTTAGAGATCACCAACGGCGTTTCTCCTCACTCCAACCAGATGCAGACGTGACGTCAACAATCGACCTCAGAGTCGCAACGAAACGGAACCATGGCAAACTCCCTAGTTCTAAATCTCGATGGCCACATCTGCAGCCTGGAGACCAACAACAGTGGGCTTCCTCATTCCAGCATGACACAGATGTTACACCATCAAACGAAGCCATGGAAAAATCCCAGCTCCACCTCAGCATTCGTCTCGATACAGCAGACGAGATGTCAACAACGGCGTTCCTTCGCAGTCCAGCAGGATGCAGATGCAACGTCAACAAAAGACCTCACGGTTGAAACAAAGCGGAGCGACGACAAAATCCCAGCTCCACCTCAGCATTCGTCTCGATACAGCAGACGAGATGTCAACAATGGCGTTCCTTCGTAGTCCAGCAGGATGTAGATGCAACGTCAACAAAAGACCTCACGGTCAAAACAAAGCGGAGCGACGGCAAAATCCCAGCTCCACCTCAGCATTCGTCTCGTTACAGCGGACGCGATGTCAACGACGGCGTTCCTCCGCAGTCCAGCAGGATGCAGATACAACGTCAACAAAAGACCTCACGGTCGAAACAAAGCAGAGCGACGGCAAAATCCCAGCTTCACCTCAGCATTCTTCTCGATACAGCAGATGAGATGTCAACAATGGCGTTCCTTCGCAGTCCAGCAGGATGCAGATGCAACGTCAACAAAAGACCTTACGGTCGAAACAAAGCGGAGCGACGGCAAAATCCCAGCTCCACCTCAGCATTCGTCTTGTTACAGTGGACGCGATGTCAACGACGGTGTTCCTCCGCAGTCCAGCAGGATGCAGATACAACGTCAACAAAAGACCTCACGGTCGAAACAAAGCGGAGCGACGGCAAAATCCCAGCTTCACCTCAGCATTTGTCTCGATACAGCAGACAAGATGTCAACAACGGCGTTCCTTCGCAGTCCAGCAGGATGCAGATGCAACGTCAACAAAAGACCTCACGGTCGAAACAAAGCGGAGTGACGGCAAAATCCCAGCTCCACCTCAGCATTCGTCTCGTTACAGCGGACGCGATGTCAACGACGGTGTTCCTCCGCAGTCCAGCAGGATGCAGATACAATGTCAACAAAAGACCTCACAGTCGAAACAAAGCGGAGCGACGGAAAAATCCCAGCTTCACCTCAGCATTCGTCTTGATACAGCAGACGAGATGTCAACAACGTCGTTCCTTCGCAGTCCAGCAGGATGCGGATTCAACGTCAATAAAAGACCTCACGGTCGAAACAAAGCGGAGTGACGGCGAAACCCTAGCTCCATCTCAGCATTCGTCTCGTTACAGCAGACGCAATGTCAACAGCAGCGTTCCTTCGCAGTCCAGCAGGATGCAGACGCAACGTCAACAAAAGACCTCACGGTCAAAGCAAACGAAGCAAAGGCCAAATTCCTAGCTTCAGGGTCTTGATGGTAACTCATATAAAACCTGAAAGACTATCGGAGATCATCCCACACCAGCGCGGAGTGGTCACCACCTCGACGTTCGTCTCGATACAGCAGACGAGATGTCACCACAGCGTCCTTCCTCCAACAGGATCCGGACACGCCAAAGAAAACAAAGCAAATGCCAAATTCCTAGCTTCAGGGTCTTGACGGTAACTCATATAAAACCTGGAAGACAATCGGAGATCATCCCACACCAGCGCGGAGTGATCACCACCTCGACATTCGTCTCGTTACAGCAGACGCGATGCCAGCAAACGAAGCAAAGGCCAAATTCCTAGCTTCAGGGACTTGACGATAACTCATATAAAGCCTGAAAGACTATCGGAGATCATCCCGCATTAGCGCGGAGTGGTCACCACCTCAACGTTCGTCTCGATACAGCAGACGAGATGTCACCCCAGCGTTCTTCCTCCAGCAGGGTTCAGACGCGACAATCAAACAACGGAGCCACGGCAAAATCCCTTGTTCCAAACCTCGATGGTTCACCAACAACCTAGAGACAACTGCGACACTCGTCTCGATACAGCAGACGCAATGCCGCTAAACGAAGCAAATGCCAAATTCCTAGCTTCTGGGTCTTGATGGTAACTCATATAAAACCTGAAAGACAATCGGAGATCATCCCACATGGAGTGGTCATCACTTCGACGTTCGTCTTGATATAGTAGACGAGATGTCACCACAACGTTCTTCCTCCAATAGGATCCGGACACGCCAAAGCAAACAAAGCAAAGGCCAAATTCCTAGCTTCAGGGTCTTGACGGTAACTCATATAAAACCTAAAAGACTACCGGAGATCATCCCACATAGAGTGGTCATCATCTCGATGTTCGTCTCGATACATTAGACGAGATGTCACCACAGCGTTCTTTCTCCAACAAGATGCAGACGCGACAACAACAACGGAGCCACGGCAAAATCTCTAGTTCCAAACCTCGACGGTTCACCAACAACCTAGAGACAACCGCGACATTCATCTCGATACAGCAGACGCAATGCCAACAAATGAAGCGAAGGCCAAATTCTTAGCTTCAGGGTCTTGACGGCAACTCATATAAAACCTGAAAGACTATCGGAGATCATCCCACACCAGTGCGGAGTGGTTATGACTCATCGGGGCTCTCCAAAATGAGCCTAACCTCAAGTAAAAAGCGGCATGGCAAAATTCCTAATGCTTGCTCTTCCGATGGTCAAACTGCCTAGGAAGATTGCTTGAAGATGTCTTGTCCAGCCCCCGAAGAGATCAGAGACACGACAGTCGCAAGGCTGCTCGAAAAGCAAGATTGCCTATCGAGGAATACATCAGCCAACGCGACGGTACGACGGACAAAATCCTAGTACCACAGACCCTAACGAACCCTTGTCGTAAAGAGCAGAGGTTAACTGTGACGTTAGGACATCCTTGCGAGAACTTCTCGATTCGTCTCGACTCGTAAGGCAAAGCCTTAGGCAATGAGGATTAAAATAAAAACCTATTTTCTAAGCACCGGGGCCCTGCAAGTTGGTCCAAAACGGACTCTTGCATACTATTCATGGACCACACTCTCCAAAGTCGAATCTCGACAAGGAGGGAAACAACCACTTACGAGTCCTCTCGACTTATAAGCGGGAAAATTCTCTTGTGAGATCCTTACGACTCTCAAGAGAAAACACACATAGGAATCCTCACGACTCCTAAGGAGAAAAGACACCTACGAGATCCTCATGACTCGTAGGGAGAAAAGTGTTTATGAGACCCTCACGGCTCGTAAAGTTGAAAAGTCTTAGGTGGCAGATCCTACCCCTGTCTCCTAAGCCATCACTGCCCTGCAAAGAGATCAAGATGGACCATCTATGAGCCACACTTTCCAAAGCTACATGTCACTGAAATGGAGAAGTTACTCATGAGCATATAAACTACTTCACGCCAGAGTAAGACATAAAGAGATAGAAGGGTGCAGCTCATAGACCTCAGGGTTTGGAACTATATCTCTTAAGAGTCGAGATTTGAGTCAATGATAAATGACGACGCTTGTGTCCGCTCGTTATCTTCTCAGATCAAGATTCTGAAAATTATATACCAACCCGAAACTGGTCATACGCTATGCATAACTCTGCACTACTTCACCCACGTATATACTTACGTGGGCAAAGTAGTGGAGGGCATTTGTTCCCGCCAAAAATTTCAGCGCAAAAGAGTCCAAGGTATCAAATGGCAGCGATACACTTAAGGAAATGCGGACCAGTATCTTCCGGCCTGTATTTTGATAAACTCCCGAAGGAGGAACTGTTAAATTCTGATGGTATCGAAAGCATCTTGAAAAATCCTTCGATTTGATATATTATGGGCTTCATAATTCATCCGGGATCAAAAGTTATGAGCAAATATGCTATGCACTGTTCCCTGATTAAAAATCAGGAATTACCTCAATGAGGTATCACGTGCTCACACGTGATCAATGGTCACGTGTTGACACGTGATAGTTAAAACAGAAATAAAAACAAACGGCTGAAGAAGGACCCAATTGGGGGTCACGTGCTCACACGTGACCAATGGTCACGTGTTGATACGTGATAGTTAAAACAGAAATAAAAACAAATGGCTGAAGGAAATACCTCAATAAGGTATCACGTGCTCACACGTGACCAATGGTCACGTGTTGACACGTGATGGTTAAAACTGAAGCGTAAATAAACGCTGAGAAAAGGACTCAATTGGGGGTCATGTGCTCACACGTGACCAAGGGTCACGTGTCAGCACGCGATTGGCTTTGAAAGCCTTATAGTTTAATAGAATTAAATTCTAAAACCTTCTAAATATTTCCAAATGGAAAAGGATTATGGGGACCGTTGGATTAAAGATCCAAGGGTGATTAAAAATCACCAATTAATGGAAAGATTTTAGACAAGGAAAGATTTCCCAGAAAATCTCATCAGAAATAACAAACAGAATATCTTTGGATTTAAAATCCAACGGTGAATAAAATTCACTTAATGATCTAAAGGCTCATATCAATTAAAATCTTTCAATGAAAGATTCATTAAACAAATTAATTTTTTTCCTTCTCCTATAAATAGGAGCCAAGAAGAGAAGAGTTTTAGAGAGAATTTTGGGATCTTGAAATTTTCTGAAGGAAAATAGCAGAGAGAAAAGAATGGAGAATTTAATTCTCAAGAAAGATAACCCTAGGTGAGAAAAGAAAGGGAATCAAAAATTCAAACAGAGAATTTAATTCTCAAAATCTAAGAGTTTAACTCTTCTGCAAAAAAGAACTTAGTTCTTCTTCTGGTTGAAGATCTGCACAGAGCACATCTCCCCATAAGTTGAGAATTTAATTCTCATCGGGTCGAGATTCTGCCATGCAGATTCTAAACTTAGAGGGGGAATTGAGTTTAGAGAATTTAATTATCCCAAAACTCACATGAATTTAATTCCTCCAAGATATGAAATTAGGGTTTAACCCTAATTGAGAATTCAATTCTCCTAAAATTACAGGAATTTAATTCCTTCAAGATGGACAGAACTAGGGTTTAACCCTAATTGAGAATTTAATTCTCCCAAACTCACAGGAATTTAATTCCTCTTAAAATGAAATTAGGGTTTAACCCTTCATAAGAATTTAATTCTTTCACAATAGGAATTTAATTCCTCCAAAGTTATAATTAGGGTTTAACCCTACGGAGAATTTAATTCTCAGAATAAAATAAAGAGACTAAAGAGATCTCTGTGCATGAAAAAGACTGAGGTCACGTGTCCCCACGTGACCTCTAAAGAGATCCCCAAAAATGAAAAGGAAAAGGTTTTGAGGCAACGCCTCACGTGCTCCCACGTGACCTACGAAACACAGAAAGAAAAAGTAAAGGAAATGAAGGCTTTGGGCGTCCTCACGTGTTACCACGTGACCCCTTGGCAAACGCTTTAACAGTCAGCGCATAAATCCCCATCACGTGTCAACACTTGATGCCCAAAATAAAAATATAAAAAGTGTTTAACACTTATTTGCAGAACAAAGTGAGGAAATCTGGCCCTACCTTTGGGCGCCCTCACGTGTCCACACGTGACCCCTCTTTCTTTAGTGTTTAACACTAATTTGGGGATTATATTTTCAGTGTTTAACACTGATTGTTTCTAGTGTTTAACACTAAATTGAAGATTATATTTCCAGTGTTTAACGCTGATTGTCTTTTAGTGTTTAACACTAATTTGAGAGTTCTACCTCCAGTGTTTAGCACTACTTTTAGCCAAATTGGCTGATTTTCCAGAGGCAAAAGTCCCTCCTCCAAATGAATCTCAAAATTGAGAAAATCAAAAATGAAAATGTTTAGCATTGCTAAATAATGTGGGCTTGAACCCAAACAAATTTCCAATGGTCCAACAAAGGGCCAACACTTCAGATCTAATTGGACTTAGCCCAAATTGGCCATAAGTCCTCAATTCAGATTTAACTGAGCCCATGTGCCCATAATTCTTATTAATTGATCTTAGTTCCAAACTGGACTATAGATCTCCCAACCAACATTGGTTCAAGGGTACATCTCTGAACTCCTCTGATATTTGTCGTTGTAATCTTTCAACGTCTTCAGAGAGGCGATGGGTCCCGACAGCCATACATTCCACGGACTATAATGGACCACCATGTCCCTAAACTGGAAATCGACCGAAATGTCCCTAAACTAAACAATAGAGTCTAAATGCTCTTTTGTTGGATCTAAATGATCCTGTTTAGTTGATCTTAGTCTGGAAATTAGATTAACGTATCCTTAACAAACGTTTAAGTTGATCTTAGTCCAAAATGAGACTAACGTATCCTTAAACCAAAACCCCAAACCCAAATCTAAGAAAATACGGATTTGGACTAATCCACGTCCTACGGGCGACAACGTAAATTAATCTCCGTATACAATTCACGGGCAACCACAAACAAAACAAATACCCACGACACGAAGTGACCAGCTGGAGAAGGAGAAAGTTGTTACCGCGATGCGGTAGCGTAATTAACTGCAGGGGCTTGCGCCTGCAGGGAAGAGCATCCCCACAATCAAAACCCCCTCAGACGAGGGGGAATCTGACGAAGTCTGCTATATCGGACGCATCCGTTTAAACCTTCGATACATGGTGCCATAAATCAACTTGGCATCTTCGGAGAGGTGAACGGATAACACCAATTAGCATCTGCCCCGAATTTCAGGCGAGACGTCCATCGCATCTCCGCCGCGTCTTTCGGAGGGACGTATAATAAATTGGGATCAAATAGTTAAGGCATCGAATATAAAATGACATCCCAATTGGTTACGTCAAATCTGAAAATCACCGTATATATCACGTTGTAAAATTAGTAGTTAATTAAATATAAATCTAATCATGGTGTTCCAAGGCTCGTATCGAACCTAACTAGATAACCTATAACCCTATGTAATTAGTTATTGAATTGCAATTTCATGACACTGAAAAATGAAGGGATATACGGCTCTGGACTGCAGTCCGGGGCGACATTCTACGGGCGAAACCTGAATTTAAGCACCTGTACATACCTGCCTAAAACTGAAAATGCACGGAGCCCCATAGGGTCACGTAGATAACTTAATTAGATAACACATAAATCTGGTCCCGTGCATTTTTACCTTCGTTTGATATTTAAATTGTATTTTAGAGTGTCGCTGTGTTATGCAGTTTCTGCAGTAATATTCCTTACACCGTCACATTAAGCTGAACATAACTTCTAATATTGAGATGCTATTGATAATCCGTTTAATGTTTTGGAAATTTAACTGACAGAACTAGATTTTATTCAACTAGGGCAATACTTGAATATGAACATAATCACCAATAAAACGTGCGCGAAATTGGGCTTCCAGTTCTGAAACTGGAATTTCAGCAAGCGATCGCTACCTTCAAATGATGATAATTCCCTAACCTGAATTCCGATTGACATGAAATAAATTTTACTGTTTAGATAATCAAGTGTAATTCGTACGCCTTTTATATTATTTTGGTCTATTCCATTCGAGTGATTTATCATAAATTTTACAAGTTATATGGCATTGGTCGTCCTTGAAATAGTGATTACCTGTTCAGTGCATTTCTACATATTTTCGTGTTTGCTTTATACCTGCTGCTTAATGATCATTCTCGTTGAAACCTAGCGACTGATTTGCATTGTCGATATAGTAGTGTTAGTGATTGCGTTGTGGCAAATATGACAGTGATATTGATAAGTGGAAAAGTGATTGAAAGTGACAGCGATACGTATTTGTTCACAATCTATCTAATACCTGAGTGCATACTATAACCTGGGGAATGGGGAAATCAAGATGGAATTGAACTGGTATTTAGCGAGGTACAGTGATTTAGAGGATGATCATTCTCTATTAGTGACACATACACACACATTAGGTCGTGGGCCTAGCGGCACGGCTGACAAGGTTATGTCCCGGGCACAGTAGACCTTAGTCTCGGGCATGCACGAGACCCTTGTTAAATACGATCATCCTTTCCACAATTCATTTCATTGACTTAGTGACCGATAAGTAGTGACATGCATATGTCCTAGTTTATTGACATGATACCTACTTGGCACCATTCATATTCAGTCAATGTTTATTTTACTCATGTTCTGCAATTCATTGTACTCCTCATGTTTAATAATATTGCATGCCCATTATATATATATATATATATATATATATATATATATATTGCTATATGTGTCGTCCTAACGACCTGAGTGTGCATGCTCAGAAGACGAAGTGGATCCAGCCCAAGAGCAGGACCTGCCCTTCGAGATCGCGGAGATCTAGACTGCTTCATCAGCGTCTTCTCTTTTGCTTTCTGCACTTGTTTGTTGGTTAGTTTACTTTTATTCTGTAAAATAAATGTACCTCAAACTCTTTTAAATTGCAATGTAATAAAGTTATGAACTGTGATTTTTCTTTACTCAAGTACTGATTACTGACTACCATGTAATGCTAGAAGCCGAAGTGTGACTACGGCGGGATTATTCCCTGACCGTAGGAGCATGGTTGGCCCAGTCACCTTTCGTATTCCGTATTTTGGGAAGCGGGGCGTGACATGGTTTTGTTGGTATCAGAGCCAGGTTTTGGATGAAATTACAGTTCCGTCGAGGGACCTCTAGATTGAGTTACACCCTTAGCGTATGCCTTATTACATTTATTCCTCACTTCTAATCATCGTTGAATCATCGTGTAGCCTTCTTTGAATCCAATTTCTTTTGATCTTTTCAGGAATATAGAATCCTCTGGCAACTCGTCCGGTGCCGGGCCTCACGATCGTACCGAGAAGATCCTTAGCACACTGACGACCCTGGACTAAGCCCAAGAGAGGAAGAACGATCTCCTGGCCGAGGGATTGAAGGCGGTACAGGAGACCGCAATTACCGCCCTGGGGAGATATACGGCCGTTCCCGCCCCCGAGGGCGCGCTCGTACCGACTACATAGGCTAGGGTTGGTACCATTTCAGACTTTAGGAGACTTCATCCAGCAGTGTTCGCGGGATCAGCAAGCCCACTTAAGGCCGAACAATGGCTCATCAACGTAGAGAACCTCCTGACAGCCGCTCGAGTTCCTGACGACGACAGGGTGAATATGGTGAAGATTCAGCTAGAAGACGAGGCCCGCACGTGGTGGTCCGTAGAGGATAGCCGGTTGGGGAAACCTATTGGATGTGATACGTTCTCCGCATGCTTTCTGGACCACTATTTTCCGGCTACTGCCAAGGCTGAGATGGAGGAAAAGTTTATTATGTTGAAGCAGAATGGACGCTCAGTGGATGTCTATGCCGCAGAGTTCAATCGGCTGAGTCGCTTCGCACCGTACATGGTAGCCACCGAAGCCGCCAGGGCAAGACGGTTCCAGCAAAGGCTCGATATTGAACTGCAACAACTTATCGCGTCTCTCAACCTACCAACCTTCTCCTAAGTTTTGAACGCTGCTCGAGTACAGGAAAGATTGGCAGAGAAGGCCAAGGGCCAACGATTGATGGACAGGAGACCCTACATGGTTCCAGCACGGCTTACTATTCCCCCATGTGGAGCGATCCCAGTTCACAGGCCGGGTGTCATATAGATGAAGCATACCTTCTCACCTCAGCAGCCGCAGCGGAGGGCCCTGTTCTGCGATTATTGCCAGAAGCCAGGACACATGCAGAGAGATTACCTCAGAGCTAAGGGGTAGTGTCTGATTTGCGGATCCAGCGAGCACAGGACCAACGGGTGTCCCCAAAGATCTGAGTTACAGGGAGGATTCAAGCAACAACAACCGTCGTACGGCACATCAGCTCAGAGGGGTCCACCTCGGGTGTCCCAGCAGCGGTCTTTCGAGCAGAGGCAAACTGGTACAGGACGGAATCAGGGACGGGCTTTCACCCTGTCCGTCGAGTAGGCAGAGGCTTCTGGAGATGTAGTTACAGGTACCATCCTTGTTTATTCTGTGCCAGCTAGAGTTCTTTTCGATTCGGGTGCTTCGCATTGTTTTATTTCTACGCGGTTTGTTGACACACACTCTATACCTCACGAGCCATTGACCAAGGGTTGGGAAATACATATGGGTAACGGTATTATTGTGTCCAACCAAGAGTGTAGCTTATGTCCGGTGGTAGTATGCGGCAGGTAATTCTATGCGAATTTCTTTTTAATCAGAACTGGCAGCTATGACGCAATTCTTGGGATGGATTGGATGAGTATATTCCATGCAATTATTGATTGCCGAGCAAGGAATGTGACTTTCCGCATTCCCAATCACCCTGAGTTTGTTTTCGAAGGCGGGAGCGAGTCTTTGGAGCCAGCCAGGTTCAGAGCCAAGCTAAAAGCATTGACGGCTTTGGAGATTGATGAGAGTTCAGCCCCAGAGATTGTTCAGGATTTTCTTGATGTGTTCCCTGAAGATTTACCAGGTCTACCACCTCCCCGCGTCTTGGGATTATCTATTGACTTGATTCTAGGGACGGCGCCAGTTTCCAAGGCTCCTTACAGGATGGCGCCAGTTGAGTTGGCAGAATTGAAGAAACAAATTGGAGAATTCCTGGAGAAAGGATTTATTCGCCCAAGCGCATCGCCGTGGGGTGCAGCAGTCTTGTTGGTGAAGAAAAAGGATGGATCGCTACGGATGTGCATAGACTACCGGGAGCTGAACAGAGTTACGATAAAGAAAAAATACCCCATTCCGCGTATCGACGACTTATTTGATCAGTTGGGTGGGGCTAAGGTATTTTCGAAGCTGGATCTTCGTTTGGGCTATCACCAGATCAGAGTAACGGCCGAAGATATACGCAAGACGGCTTTTAGGACCCGATACGGGCATTATGAGTTTCTTATGATGCCGTTCGGTGTTACCAATGCTCCAGCTATTTTTATAGATCTGATGAATAGAGTATTTGCGAAATACTTGGACACATTTGTCGTTGTATTCATCGACGACATACTAGTCTACTCTAAGACCCAGGAAGAGCATGCCGAACATTTGTGGACGGTATTACAAATTCTTCGAGAGGAGAAGCTATACGCAAAATTGAGCAAGTGCGAGTTCTGGCTTGACAAAGTGCAGTTCTTGGGACACGTTGTTTCGGGTGATGGCATCTTAGTGGACCCAGTGAAGATAGAATCGGTTAGAGATTGGCCGACACTGAAGTCAGTGGCCGAGATCAGAAGCTTCCTGGGGTTGGCAGGATATTATCGGCGGTTCGTTCAAGACTTTGCACAAGTCGCTGAACCTTTGACGAAGCTGGCGCGGAAGGAAGTACCGTACGTGTGGACGGAGGAGTGTACTCGGGCCTTTGAGGTAATGAAGCAGAAATTGACCTCGGCACCTATTCTTACAGTGCCAGATAATTCAGGTGGTTTGGTGATACACAGTGATGCTTCGGGGAAAGGCCTAGGCTGCGTCCTGATGCAGCACGGTCGGGTAGTTTCTTACGCCTCACGACAGCTGAAGAATCACGAGAAGAACTACCTAACACACGACTTGGAGTTAGCCGCAGTGGTTTTCGCATTGAAGATCTGGAGACATTACTTGTTAGGCGAAAATGTGGAGGTGTACACGGATCACAAGAGTCTGAAATACGTGTTCACTCAGAGAGAACTGAATATGAGGCAACGCTGATGGCTAGAATTAATGGCAGACTATGACTTGGACTTACAGTATCATCCGGGGAAGGTAAATGTCGTACCAGACGCCCTCAGTCGCAAGCCAGCGGTCATGATGTTGACCAGTCAGAAGAGCATCATTGAGGATTTTCAGAAGCTCGAACTAGAGGTTGTATGCCGAGTGCAATCAGCCAGTTTTGGCAGCTACAGGTGCAGTCTTCTCTTGTAGATCGCATTAAGGCTGTGCAAGTTGATGATCCTCGGTTGCAGAAGTTTAGGGAGTAGGTGGAAGCCGGGCTGAGGATGGACTTACTCATACATCGGGATGGTTCTCTAAGATTCGGTAGAAGACTCTGCGTCCCCAAGGGAGATGTTCAAGAAGAGGTACTAGCTGAGGCTCATAGTTCGGCTTATTCTGTGCATCCAGGAGGCACGAAAATGTATCGAGATCTAAAACAACACTTTTGGTGGAACGGGATGAAGCGAGAGATTGCACGGTTTTTATCCAGGTGTTTAGTATGCCAGCAAGTAAAGGCAGAACACCAAAGAACGGCTGGACTGTTGCAACCGCTTCCGATACCCGAGTGTAAGTGGGAGCACATCACTATGGATTTTATGACTGCCTTACCACGGAGCCCAAGGGATAACAACGCTGTCTGGGTTATCGTTGACCGTCTTACGAAAGCTGCACATTTTATACCCTTTCGTGTGGGCTAGTCGACAGAGTAGCTAGCGGAGAAATACATGCAAGAGATAGTGCGACTTCACGGAGTTCCGGTCAGTATAGTATCAGATCGAGACACCTGATTTATTTCACACTTTTGGAAGAGCTTACAGGAGAGTCTGGGTACACGTCTCAAGTTCAGCACGGCTTACCATCCACAGACGGACGGACAGTCCGAGCGTACTATTCAGACGCTCGAGGACATGTTGAGGGCTTGCATGCTAGACTTCCAGGGTTCTTGGGAGGATCACCTTCATCTGGTGGAGTTTTCTTATAACAACAGTTTCCAAGCTAGCATCCAGATGGCTCCATTCGAAGCACTTTACAGACGGAAATGTCGATCCCCTGTTTGTTGGGATGACGTGGGAGAGCGGAGATTACTGGGCCCCGAACTTATTGTTCAGACGGTAGACAAGGTCTAGATGATCAAACAGCGCATTAAGACGGCTCAGGACCGACAGAAGAGTTTGGCGGATGCCAGCAGGAGAGCGCTAGAATTCAAGGTCGGAGATCATGTGTTTCTGAATATTTCTCCTACCCGTGGTGTTATCAGGTTTGGAGGTCGCGGGAAACTCAGTCCCTGATTCATCGGACCTTTGAGGTGCTAGAGCGAGTGGGAGAGGTGGCCTATCGACTTGCTTTACCTCCATCGCTAGCTGGTGTGCACAACACTTTTCACGTATCTCAGTTGAGGCGCTATGTTCGGGACGACAGCCATATTCTGGATCATTTGGAGTTAACTTTGGGCACCGATCTGTCTTACGAGGAGCAGCCTACCACTATTCTCGATCATCGGGAAAAAGTGCTGAAGAACAAAGTCATTCCCCTGGTTCGAGTTTCTTGTGGTGGTCGTTCTCCAGGGGAGTCTACCTGGGAACGCGAGGAGGACATCCGTGCACATTTTCCGCATCTGTTTGTATAGTTTTGTTCCGCTATTTTTATTTTAAATTTCGAGGACTAAATTTTTGTAAGGAGGGTATGATGTAAATTCCCAGTTTTGTATATATAATTTCCCGTATATTTTTATTTATACCTTTTCTATTTTATTTAAATTAAATTCCTAAACTCTAAACCCAACCCAAACCCAAATCCTAATTTCTACCTGGCCCAACCCATGCCCGACCCGACCTGCTTTCCCTCTCTCCTTCTTCCTCACCCCCTCTTTATTCCCGCCACTTTCCCCCTCAATGGCTCCTCGCCCCGCTTCTCGCGCCCGCGACACCCGCACCCACGCCCCCTCCTCGCGCCCTTCATCCCCACGATTCGCGCTCATCCGAGACCCGTTTCCCCAACGGGAACTTCCTCCAACGACTCTCTCCCTCGACTCCTCCTTTCTCGTGCCGCCTTTATGAGACGCGCCCACGTCCTCGGCCACAATGGCTCGACTCCACTCGCCAAAACCCTGATCGCTCGCTCCCTCTCTCTCTACTTCACTCACATCCTCCTTCATCTCAACGCCTGCAACCCCGAACCAATACCCACAACACCGACCCTCCTCATCTCGCAACCTCATTCCCCTCGCCGAAGAGCCTCCCCTACCCCTCCTCGTTCCTTTTACCTCAACCCAGCACCACCGTCGGCCACCTACTCCCATCCCCATTGCGGCCCAACTTCCCAGCTCTACCATCACCGAGGCCTTCTACCTCCAGCACCCACTGCTACCGTCGACGGAGCTCCATCGCCATCTCCGACCATCATGAACTTCTCCCCTGCTCATCCTCCTCAAGCACCAACCCTAAGCCACTGCACCGATCACCTCGCCGACGGACCCGATCACCTCATCGCCGACGAACACATCTTCATCGCCCCCATCGACTCCACTGCACACCCGAGCCCTCATCTTCGTCATCCACCATCGTCGGCTTCACCACCTCCAAGCTTCAAACTCCGAGCACCCCAACACAGAGCCCTGCACCTACTGCCTCCAGCCGCCTCCCGAGCTCGCTGCTGTCGCCGTTGCCTGTGCTGTGCCGTGCTTGTGGTCGTACCTCCGCCGTGTTCGTGTCCGTGCGATCGTCGTCGTTGTGCCGTCGTAATAGACAAGTGAATCTCCTTCACTTGTTCAAATCATGCTATGTACATATATAGTTTAATAAATATAGCCTAATAATTTAATTGATAAAATGTTTGATGAGTGTATGTAAAAGTAGATAGCGTTCACATACACGCATCGAGTGCTCGATGCGATTACCCTATCCAAGAACCTATTAAAAATCCCCCAATTTTATAATTAGAAGTTTTGATTTCTGTTAACGAGTGACGTATAAGAAATTGGGATCAAATAGTTAAGGCATCGAATATAAAATGACATCCCAATTGGTTACGTCAAATCTGAAAATCATCGTACATATCACGTTGTAAAATTAGTAGTTAATTAAATATAAATCTAATCATGGTATTCCAGGGCTCGTATCGAACCTAAATAGATAACCTATAATCCTATGTAATTAGTTATTGAATATTGCAATTTCATGACACTGAAAAATGAAGGGATATACGGCTCCGGACTGCAGTCCGGGGCGGCATTCTATGGGCGAAACCTGAATTTAAGCACCTGAACATACCTGCCTAAAACTGAAAATGCACGGATCCCCATAGGTTCGAGTAGATAACTTAATTAGATAACACGTGAATCTGGTCCCGTGAATTTTTACCGTCTTTTGATATTTAAATTGTATTTTAGAGTGTCGCTGTGTTCTGCAGTTTCTGCAGTAATATTCCTTACATCGTCACGTTAAACTGAACATAACTTCTAATATAGAGATGCTATTGATAATCCATTTGATGAGTTGGAAACTTAACTGACAGAACTAGATTTTATTCAACTAGGGAAATACTTGAATCTGAACATAATCACCGATAAAACGTGCGCGAAGTTGGGCTTGCAGTTCTGAAACTGGAATTTCAGCAAGCGATCGCTACCTTCAAATGATGATAATTCCCTAACCTGAATTCCGATTGACATGAAATAAATTTTAATGTTTATATAATCAAGTGTACTTCGTACGCCTTTTATATTATTTTGGTCGATTCCATACGAGTGATTTATCGTAAATTTTACAAGTTATATGGCATTGGTCATCATTGAAATAGTGAATACCTGTTCAGTGCATTTCTGCATATTTTCGTGTTTGCTTTATACCTGCTGCTTAGTGATCATTCACATTGAAACCTAGAGACTGATTTGCATTGTCGATATAGTAGTGTTAGTGATTTCGTTGTGGCAAATACGACAGTGATATTGATAAGTGGAAAAGTGATTGAAAGTGACAGCGATACGTATTTGTTCACAACCTATCTAATACCTGAGTGCACACTATAACCTGGGGAATGGGGAAATCAAGGTGGAATTGAACTCGTATTTAGCGAGGTACAGTGATTTAGAGGATGATCATTCGCTATTAGTGACACACACACACACCCATACACCCACCGTAGTCTTGGGCATGCACGAGACCCTTGTTAAATATGAGCATCCTTTCCACAATTGATTTCATTGACTTAGTGACCGATAAGTAGTGACATGCATATGGCCTAGTTTATTGACATGATACCTACTTGGCACCATTCATATTCAGTCAATGTTTATTTTACTCATGTTCTGCAATTCATTGTACTCCTCATGTTTAATAATATTGCATGCCCATTATATATATATATGTATATATATATATATTTATTGCTATATTCTCCCTGATGACCTGAGTGTGCATGCTCAGAGGACGAAGTGGATCCAGCCCAGGAGCAGGACCTGCCTTTCGAGATCGCGGAGATCTAGATTGCTTCATCAGCGCCTTCTCTTTTGCTTTCTGCACTTGTTTGTTGGTTAGTTTACTATTATTCTGTAAAATAAATATATCTCGAACTCTTTTAAATTGCAATGTAATAAACTTATGAACTATGATTTTCCTTTACTCAAGTACTGATTACTGACTACCATGTAATGCTAGAAGCTGAAGTGTGACTACGGCGGGATTATTCCCTGATCGTAGGAGCATGGCTGGTCTAGTCACCCCTCGTATTCCGTATTTTAGGAAGCTGGGCATGACACATGTAGACTTGTATTGCGATACTGTCTTTCTCTCACATGTTGATAAGGCCCTTAGGATGTGTACTTAACTACCATGACTATGATGGAGATCATACTAGTGGGGCCAGGGTAGTCCATAAGTTCATCCTTTAATTGTTCCTAGTCGAGGGTATATCGAGACAGGGTATCGATATTGCAGAGTAGACTAGCGTATATGCTTCTTGACCCATTTGATGGGCGATGGATGATCCCATATCTATTGGTGTTTGACATCAAAGATGGTATACGGGTGCTCAGTGGAAACTGGGTACACTGAACATGACTCACCGAGGACTCCTAGATGGTATACCTAACGTTAGATATCAGTTCTTTGGTGACACTGGTACAGGTTAATCTGTAGACCCGAGATCGTCATAGATTCTTGTGTGATTCCCACTGTGCTTTGATTTCCACCTTAACACGTTCAAGAGAGCATGCAAAACGGTGGTTTTTGGGTACAGTTCCGAGTCACATGGAGGCAATGAGCGATAGGAGGGGATTCGTCTCTCCCGGTATTGGGGGTTGATGCTGCGGTGTGCTCGATTGGCCATAACAGGAAGTCGCTGGCCAGGGCTGATACGGAGATTTACTGGTAAGTGTTATCAGTAGTTTCTTGACCCGTTATGAGCCTCATATCGGCATGACTTATCAAGTTACTGAGATCTGACGTTTACCACCCCTAGACTCGATATGCGACATATCAGACGAAGAGACCGGACTGTACGGTAGTGTTGCTGTTGGATTCACAGGAGTATGGACATGCTTGCTTGTTGATCTTCTGATCGCTCAATACCTGGATAGCCGTTACATCCAGCTAGTACCGCTGACGGCTTATGGGTGACCGATATGATCATCACCTACTGCCGGCGTATTGATGAGTCTTTAGAGTCATACACAGAGGTTTTCTAGCTCATGCGAAACGAAGTAGGGCATATATATGATATATGCGGGACCGAGATTAATACATGTATGTGATACCGTATTCCAATTCAATGATATGTTATATGTATATGTGATATGCATATAAAAGATATTAGTCGGTTGTATGCGATACAACCGGATTATTAAATCAAGTGTTGATTTAATAATTTAATATATAATTATATATTTGATATATTAATATATATTAACTAATATTAGCTCATTTAAGAATTTCTTTTCTCATTTATGCAATTAATATATATGTGATATATATTAATGTATTTTTCTTTGTGTCATGCTTGATGATACATTGTTCATGGGTGTATGAGACTCATACCTAACTAGAGATAATTTAGGTGTTTAAATATTAAGGGAAAAATCAAAATTAAGTGGAAATTAGCATGACTGAGATGCTTGTGGAAGCATGGAGAAGTTTTGACTAAAGTCCACAAATTTTGTTTTACTCTAGATATTTATTAACCCAACCATTATTTTTAGCCATGGTTTAGTCTCTACATGAGTTATATGAGATATTTACTCATCCATGGTTCACACTTGGATCACTTGATCATTTTCTTCATCTGCTCCAATTGCTCTCTAGTTTTGAGTGAGAAAAGAAAAGAAAGAGAGAAAAATTATTCTAAAGTGTTCCTATTTCACCAATCTATACCATACTAGCCATTTAGTATAGGTTGTTTCTTCACTAGTTCATCAATTAGTGAAGAGCTAGTTTGAGTTAGAGATTTTTCAACGAAGATCATGTTCGGCCTCGAAGATCCTTGAGCAACCTCGTTCCTTTCACCTAGTGGAGCTAAAGGAGAGTCTGGGACATCACTACTTGGAGCGAAGGGACTACTACACGGAGCTTTAGAAGTGAAGGACCGGTCTAAAAAGGTTGTATTCCTTGTTCACTTAGAGTAAAGTTGTTTACTTGCATAGTTATAACCCTAATCCTCTAGTTAGATCCTCGCTTATGGGTTTCTTAGCATACTAAAATTTTAAAATTGCATACTTGATACTTTAGAAAACCTAGTGAGGATGCTAAGGAACCCAGCAGTTACGTGCGGCTAGTACCGTTGACGTGCTTGCGGGCTAAGGATATGATCCTAATTTACTGACAGCGTATTGTCGAGTCTTTAGAATCCTACACAGAGGTTTCCCAGCACATGCGAAACAATGTAGAGCATATATAGGGATACGTGCAGGAGTTCGATTAAACACGTGTATTTGATACACGTATTTTAGTTGGGTGTTAATTGATATTAGCCGGTATATATATGATATAGCCAGATTATTAAATCAAGTGTTGATTAATAATTAAATGTATATTTATATATTGATATATTGATATATTTATATATTGACTAATATCATGCTCACTTAATTATTTTCTTCTTCTTTTTAATAATATTTATATTTGATATAAATATCGTGACATGTATGTTGATATATAAGTGATGGGAGTATGAAAATTATATGGAAGAATGTGAATGGGTCATGAATTTAAGATGGTTGTAGAATTCATGAGGTGGTTTTTTGATGACTCATTAGTTATGACTCATTCTTGTTTTGTTCTCATTTTTCTAGCCGTTCTTACTTCTTCATACTCTCATCTCCTCCATGATTACTCTCTTTTGATTTTCTTCAAGTGAGAAATGGAAAAAGAAACGAGAAAAATTAAATGAGTTAATTATTCTACATCTCTTACTAATCATTCTTAGCAAGTTTAATTAGTGGGTTGTTTCATTTTGATAAGATCAATTTGAAGCTAAAACTTGTGTTGGAGTTCTCTCAAGGTGGATCATCTTCGACGAGAAGATCATTGAGCAAGCTTATTCAGGACTTCGTAGAGACTAGCCGGAGTCTAAGGAGAGGTGGCTAACACACTATAAAGGTTGTAGTTTGCCAACTTTTTTTGTTTTAGCTTACTAGTTTTGTTGCATATTGTAGTTGTTGTTCATGATCCTATATTTACTTGTAGTTGCTTTCTAAATTTTTAAAGTTATCGCTTCCGCCATGTTATAAACCCTATTATAGAGAGTATAGCGAACTTACACAGGCACGGCCGGTGGACATGTGCATCTATGCCTCGTCATCACACTCCCGATGAGGGACTTGATGTTCATAAAGCAGTTCGCTGAGTCTCTGGTGCCACTAATCCCCTCATCAGCTATATACTCTAACGCGTAAATGGTTTGGATCTATATTGATATTAAATAAGATAATGAATTTCATAAAAATAAGATTATAGTTTTAAAAGGTTTGATATAAAATTACCAAATCTCTCTCTATCGGTCCTCGAGGCGTATATGAGGTGGGCGGAAAGGCGGCTATGATGATGAATCTGCGGGTAATCATCCAATAGCAGGTAAGGTACCGATCTATCGGTATACTGTTAGTTATATGTATGCCCTAGAGGCCATTACTGTACATTGGATGTATATTGTAGTGGATGCTGGGACATATATAGGTAGGACTTTTTTGCTCGACATGATAGTACGCTATCTGGTTGCTCTTTATCTTAACATGTATGCTTTCTGTCTCTCTGTTACATGTTGATAAAGCCCTTAGGATGTGTACTCGACTTCCAGGACTATGATGCAGATCATACTAGTGGGGCCTGGGTAGTCAATGAGTACATCCTTCAATGTTCATAGTCGTGGGAATATCGAGACGGGGCATCGATATTCCAGAGTAGACTAGCGTATATCTTCTCGACCCATGTGATGGGCGATCGATGATCCCACATCCATTGGTGTTTGACATCAGAGATGGTATGCGGGTGCTCAGTGGAGACTGGGTACACTGAACGGACTCGCCGAGAACTCCCAGATGGTATTATACCTCACGTCAGATGGCAGTTCTCTGGTGACACTGGTACAGCTTAGTCTGTTGACCCGAGATCGTCATAGAGTCTTGTGTGTCTCCCACCGTGCTTTGATTTCCACCCTACCACGGCTCTACTGAGTCGTGCAAACAGGTGGTTTTTGGGTACACTCCCGATTCACATGGAGGCAATGAGCGATAGGAGGGGATTCATCTCTCCCGGTATTGGGGGTTGATGTTGCGCTATGCACGACTGGCCATAACTGGAAATCCCTGGCCAGGGTTGCTGTGATATACTGGTAAGAGTTATCAGTAGTTTCACGAATGTTATGGACCTTACGTCGGCATGACTTATCAAGCTACTGGGGTCTGACGTTTACCACCCCTAGGCGAGATATGCGACAGATCAGACGAACAGACCGGACTGTACGGTAAGTGTTATTGGTTGGATTCACAGGAGTGTGAGCGGGCTTGCTCGTCGATCTTCTGATCGCTCAATACCCGGGTGGCCGTTACGTTTAGCAGACCGCTTGCGGCTTGTGGGTGTTTGATATGATCATCACCTGCTGCCGGCGTATTGATGAGTCTTTAGAGTCCTACACAGAGGTTTCCTGGCTCAAGCGAAATGAAATAGGAGCGCATATGAGATATGTGCGGGACCGAGAATAATACCAGTATGTGATACTGTATTCGATTCTCGCGATTTGTGACATTGATCGGTTATATGCGTTATAGCCGGGTTATCGGATCAAGTATTGATTCGATAAGTTGTTACTATTGATATTAGTCGGTTATATGCGATATGACCGGATCGTTAAATCAAGTATTGATTTAATGATTTAATGTATAATTATATATTAGATATATTACTTTACATTGACTAATATTGTTCACTTTAAATGGATTTTCTCACTTGAAGTGCACATTGTATATGTGATATATTTTTGTACACTTGTCTGTATCATGTTTGATGATACATGCAACCTTGGGTGTGTGTATGCTATACACTATATTTAGTTAATGGTTAGGGTTTCCATTGCTTTATTTATTTATCTATTTATTTTAGTTAAAAGAAAAAGGAAAAACAAAACGGTTGCTTTTATACTAGAACTTTCTTGACGCTTCATGCATCTTTGACTAAGTGACCATTTTGTCTTCATCTCCTAAACCTAACCATTCAACTAACCCTAGTTTATTCTCTACACTTAACCAAGGTTGCATTATGATAAGAATGAATGGGATTTTCTTTTTAAAAACAATCCTTTTTTATTCTATCATCATCTTCATCTTCATCAAGCTTCAAAAAGCTTGCTAGCTTCAATGGTGAAATGAGAAAAAGAGTGAGAAATCCAAATCCAAAGTGAACCCACTTCCTATTTCTTCATCCTCTACCACTTGCCATGTAGTATAGGGTGTTTTTTTCACAAGTTTCATGACTTGGTGAAGTTGGAGCTTGATCTTGAGTTGCCTCGACGTAGATCATCTTCGGCATCGAAGTCGATGACCTAGTCCAATCTTTTTTCCGATGAAACCACCGCGAGAGTCTAGGATTCCGATGGGTACAGCGGAGGGACGTCATCACGGAGCTAGAGAGGTAGAGGACAGGATCTACAAAGGTTGTAGTCACTTTCCTTTAAGTTAAAGTTGTTTACTTGCATCTTTATCGCCTTATCCTCTAGTTAACGATCCGTATTAGGATTTGTAGGCACATGAAAAATTTGAATTGGGCATGTTTGATCTGTTGTGAGACCTCATTAGTGTGCCTAGGAACCCTACAGTGGTATCAGAGCCTAGCTAGAGCCTTAGGCGATGCGTAGACGGAGTTAGAAGTCCGATCGAACCGAAACCCTAATGCAAATTCCTTATCTGTACATTTTTTGAAATCGGGGATTTTGGAGAATTAAAAACATGCAGAAAAATCAGCAGGTGTTTCTAAGAATTACTGTGAAGCCCGTGCGCCTAATTCAATCAAAGCGCGGCGGAACCGCGGCATTAGCATGGATAATGCGGCGGTTCCGCGGCCACTTAGTCGCTTCTTCAATTGATTTTTGCACAGTAATTCCTATATTGTTGTGCTGAGTTTTCTGGGAATTTTTAATCTGCACTCAAGAGTTGAGTTTTTTTTTTGGTTGTATTGGGACTTCGTAGATACGATCGGATTGTCTAATTTTGTCTATGTGTTTTTCCGGGTAATTTTAAGAATATGTTAAAAAGTTCGACCGGATATAAATACCCACTTTTCCCCTGCCGGGGAATTTCCAATTGTTGGATATTTCCGTAGTTTAATAACGTTCTAAGTAGTGCAAGTAACGCGATGGACCCTCTAGAAGACAACAAATCTTAACTCGATTATGTGACCGTCTTTAACTGCCCTTTGAACCTTAGGGTTTGGGGCAGTACGGCGTGCCACATGTGAGGCGTTGGATTGACCCTTCTATGGCTGGACCGTTGGTACTGAGGCACGAAGTGAATGTTTTTAAACTTATTTCATGTGTTGAGCTGTTTCGGGAAAACTTGGGTGTTCGATTATTCGATCGGAAAGTTTAACATTTTCTATTTATCCGGAATGTGATACAATATTTGGAATCCACAAGTAGTTATGAGATAACTGAATGAATGTTATAAACATAGCAGTTTAGTCTCACTTGATCGGTTGCCACGGAATTTTGATGTGATCAAAAGTCCGTCGCAATCACGTAGCGTACGTAGATACTCACCGGGTAAGCTTAATAGACAGCCTCACCCCATAGCCCCGACCAAGTGACTGTAGGAGAACCCCGTCGCCGAAAGCATCCGTTCGGGTGCTCGCGGCAGCGGTGTTCCGCCTTGGTGCTCTTCGTCGACGGTATCGGGGGTGCGGCCGTCTACTAAAGTTTGCGACGAGCATTCGATCAGGATGTCGGGAATCTTGTTGAATTACCCGACTTGATATTGAAAAAAGTTTTCGATAAATGAGACTAAAATACGGGGTTTATAATTGTCAGGCATGCGATGTCTAAGGAATTCATTTGATTAGGCATGCGATGTCTAAAGAGATTGCGGATTCCAACTGTTGTAGTTTTACACTTTCTTTTCTGTGACCGTAAGTGTAATATGTGATATCGCTGGTTTCGTTGCTATATGTCAACGACAATTGGGATGCGCATATTTACTTACGTTGATGACATGTGATGTTATGTGTTGCTGGATATGTTATATTGGATCGTCGTGTTCGGATAGCCGGTTTTTTTTTTTTATGTGAGATGAGTGTTTTTCATTTTCATCCATGTAAAAACTTGTATGTAATATTCTTTTATTGGGGCACTTCCAGGTTGCGGAAGATGTCACCTTTTGTATATTATTTACTTTTCCGCACTAGGACAGACCCAAGGAGAGGAGCATAAGTAACCGGGTTCTAGGGTCCAGTGGGAGACCATCTCGAGGAGTCGAGTCCGGGTCTCCTAACCCTAGAATTGGTAGGGTTGCTTGCCGCTCTCGTAGGGGTCTGGGGGTATGGGATTGGCTATTCATCATGACCGTGGAATCCGTGTTTTATACTGGCTCGTATTGAAAACACGGATGTCCTAGTATATCCAATATTTCATATGATATTTTCTACTGCGTTATCTGTGATGTGATCATGTGATATGTTCAGATAGATATTATATATAGTATATATGATATATTATATAGACGTTGCTTATGTTTTACACCCGCGCTAGCCCTGCCCCGGTCTGCCGTTAGTTACCTAACCTAACGGTGCAGACGGGACATCAAGGCGAATGCGGATGGCATAAGCGTACGTTATATTTATCTGTGATGTTTAGGTGGACTTAAATGATGGGACATTCATTAATGAGATTAATGAAAGAAAATAAACCTAAAAGATGTTGTGGAATCGAATTTCAAAATAAAACAGGTAGCTACAGTTCTTGCTTTGCATCGCGGTGTTCCTTGTAGAACATCCTGCACCTTATTCGATAAGGAAAGGACCGAGATCCCTTCACCGGGAGTGACTCCTTTTGCAATAACTGGCAGATGCTACAACTCTCGGTTTGTCTTTTGATTGCTTCTATAGTTTCTGCTTTGCACAGTGATATATATGATATATCCCGCACCTTATTCGATGAGGAAAGGGCCGACGATCCCTTCACCGGGAGTGACCCCTTTAGCAAAACTAGAAAAGCCTCAAAAACACTCCATTTAAAAACCATTTGATTCCGCAACGAGATCAAGTTCAGAGCGTTAAAGGTTTTCATAAAAACCATTCGCAACCCTCCGTCATTTTAGGAAGTAGAGTACTTAGTATTCGTGCTGTGTTTGTTGACCATAGTCAAGGCACAGTGTACGGTAGCTAAGTGATGTCTTCCTACACCGCATATGATGCGATTAGTTAGGACAGTCGCGTGACTTTGTTGACCTTAGTTAAGGGTCATGTGGGTGGGTCTAATTAATCACGAAATGACGGGTAGAACTTGACTAGTACTTATGATTTGTTGACCATAGTTAAGGTCATAGGTGCTAGGGGTAAAAACCTTTATCGGGAATTTCAAGTGTTGAAATTTGCAATAAGATTGCATACCTTCTATATGATAGTTGGATCCCGATACCCACTGCGAGTAATTGTTACTCCTGGGAGAGTTTTGCACTTTGCAATTAGCCGATCAAGTAGGTGTCTAGAATGGCGTCAACGGGGTTACGCCTCTGGGAAAATGAGGTTTACTTTAATTAGGTCCGTGCGAAAGCACGGGAAACCTCCCTCAAAGTACCGACACTGGCCTGGCTGAAAGATTGGCGAACTTGTAGAGTGTAATTAATCCCGGCTAGTCTTTCCTTTTAGGGTTTGAAGGAAGATTTGATAAAAACAGTGGGAGCCATCCTGATTAGATAAAATAAATAACCAATCTAATCTTGCAAGAGCGCACGCAGAGTGTTTTCTTCTCTCTCTCTCCAGGTAGCGACTACATCACGCCTTAATCAAGATAATAATATAGATGTATTGACCGAACCCGCTTGTTATACTGAGCTGGGGAACCTTGGTCCCGCTCCAACTTATAATTGTTATAAGACAGAGCAGGAAATGGGGGAATACCAGAATTCCTATGCCGTCCAAACGAAGAAAGTGCATATGATGCATCTCCTTCTGGTGTGTTCATTATACAGAACTGTTTCTCAGTATCCTCTGCATCCTCGGTATCTGATACCGGATCAGGATCCCAGATATGTAATCTGTTACATAGGGCTACAGAAAGGCAAAGAACTGAGAACGGGTGATAAGTTTCATGAGACAGAGAACGGGGCAAGTGTTGCAGCCAAGTCTGTTGGTCACTGTCACCCTGTATTACCAGTACATTGATTCTGAACAAATGTTATTAGATACCGAACCTGATATACAAAATCATATCAGTCTCTTTATTAGTAAAGAAATGATAAAATTTTGTATTGTTGGATAATGTTTTGAACATTTCCTATATCAAAAGTTGATCGGTTCAGGCACGTTATCTAAAAGCATTGACGTTCTAAATCAAACTACGGTTCCTAGTATACATAACACACACAAGAGGAAGAGTTCAGATATGAACGATTCCTTCTTGAGGCATTGTAGACTAGGTCATATCAATGCGACCCAACTGGCTGAAGTTACATTTTAGATGCATATTTAAATCAGTTTGAATTTACATCTTGTGAAACTTGCCAGTCATGTCACAAAGATAAGATGACCATAGCTCTGTTTATTGGAAACAGAGAAAGGTTAGTGAACTCTTGGGACTGATACATGATGATGTATGTAAGGTCTCCTATCTACACATGCCAGGACCGGTTCTTTATACTTCATTACGTTCTCTGATGATCTCTCAAGATTCAGACATATGTTCCTGTTGAAACACAAGTCCGAACCTTTTGAGATATTCACAGAATATAAGCTAGAAGTAGGGAACCAATACGGGTATAAGTATTATGTCCTTTGATGTGATCAGGGAGGAGAATACTTGTGCATAGAATTCCTGGATTGTTCTAAAGGAGAATGAGATTCTCTCTCAGCATTACTCCTCCGTATACACCATAGCACAATGGTATATCGGGGTGGAGCAATCACACCCTATATGATATGGTGCGCTCTATGATGAGTACTACTGAGTTTCCTATTTCCTTTTGGGAGTTATGCACTTAAGGAGCTGCATACCTATTGAATAGGGTTCGAATCAAATGAGTGCCTACCACTCCATATAAGATATAGTGTGGGAAGAGCCTATCTCTTAAGAAAGTTAAGATTTGGGATTGTCCGGCCTATGTCAAAAGCAAAAATCCGGACAAGATCGAGGCAAGGTCAGTTCTGTAGAACTGGAAAGGTTCCAGCTATACAAAACTGCAGCTGATTTGACAGAACCACTGGATTCAATAGTCTCCGACGAAGCTCAGCCTCTCCGCCGATCTGGTAGGGTTCCTCATCCACCAGAGAGATACTTCAGTTTCTCGATGACAGTGGGAGCGAGGAATGCATCATGAGATGATGACCAAACTAGTTTCGAGCAGGCCATTGAGAGTAAGGACTCTGTAAGAATGGCTGGATGCTTAGCAATCTGAGATGGAATCCATGTACACCAACAAAGTATGGACTTTGGTTGCTATATCTGAAGGGTTAAATCCCCATCAGGAGCAAGTATATCTTGAGAAGATTACTTGGTGTAGATGGAAAAGTTGAGACTTTCAAAGCTAGACTTGTTAAAGGTTTTCGTCATCGACCAGGCGTGGATAATGTTGAAACCTTTTCCAGGGACTATGCTTAAGTCCATCCAGATCCTACTTGCCATTGCTACATACCATGACTATGATATCTGGTGGTTGGGTGCCATGACTGCTTTTCTAAAATGATTTAGAAGAGAACGTCTATAAGAACACAGCCAGAGGGCTTCGTAAACAGTGGGAGCAGCGGAAACATGTACAAGTTGCTTTACAGAATAAAGCAGGTATCGCGGAGTTGGAACGTCTATTTTGATGTGGTAGTCGAAGTGTTTGACTTCATCAAAATGGTAGATGAACCTTGTATATACAAAAAGGTAGTAGGGAGTATGGTAGTGATCCTCGTAGAGTACGTAGATGACATACTCTTGATAGGGAAGGAGTTTCCTATGCTACGCTCGGTCAATCTCTGCTTATCACAAGGATTCTCCATATAGGATCAAAGTGATTCCTCCTAAATCCTGGGATTTGGGTCTATGAGATAGATCTAAATGGATGTTAGGATTCTCACTAGCTGTAGTAAGATAGTATCAATTGATCCTGGGGAGAATCATTGGAAAGGTTCCAGGGTGATAAGGACGACTGAATGTCAGTCGCAGGCATTGTCTTTACCCTCAGTGGAGGGACGGTGAGTTGGAAGAGTTCCAAGCTAGATACCGTGGCAAACTAGACGATAAAGGCTGGTAACATCGCTATTAAAGATACTACCAAAGTGGCTGTTTGGGTGTATATTGGTTCATAAGATGAACTAGGTTCCCACCATTGTGTGACAATGGAAGAGTGGCTTTAGCTCAGGAACCCCGGTCCCATCAGTGATCCAGACATATTCTGAGGCAGCATCACCTGATCATGGAGATAGTTGATCTCCAGGGTGATCGAGGTTAGGAGAGTAGACTCAGAGGATAACACGGCGGATCCACTCACAAAGGCTTTTTCCCAGAGAGAGACTTATATGGGATAGTTGAGTATGTGATACTGCAACCACTGCTACAGATGTCCCTAGTGCAAGTGGGAGATTGTTAGTTATATGTATGCCCTAGAGGCCATTACTGTACATTGGATGTATATTGTAGTGGATGCTGGGACATATATAGGTAGGACTTTCTTGCTCGACATGATAGTACGCTATCTGGTTGCTCTTTATGTTAACTTGTATGCTTTCTGTCTCTCTGTTACATGTTGATAAAGCCCTTAGGATGTGTACTCGACTTCCAGGACTATGATGCATATCATACTAATGGGGCCTGGGTAGTCAATGAGTACATCCTTCAATGTTCCTAGTCGTGGGAATATCGAGACGGGGCATCGATATTCCAGAGTAGACTAGCGTATATCTTCTCGACCCATGTGATGGGCGATGGATGATCCCACATCCATTGGTGTTTGACATTAGAGATGGTATGCGGGTGCTCAGTGGAGACTGGGTATACTGAACGGACTCGCCGAGAACTCCCAGATGGTATTATACCTCACGTCAGATGGCAGTTCTCTGGTGACACTGGTACAGCTTAGTCTGTTGACCCGAGATCGTCATAGAGTCTTGTGTGTCTCCCACTGTGCTTTGATTTCCACCCTACCACGGCTCTACTGAGTTGTGCAAACAAGTGATTTTTGGGTACAGTCCCGATTCACATGGAGGCAATGAGCAATAGGAGGGGATTCGTCTCTCCCGGTATTGGGGGTTGATGTTGCGCTATGCACGACTGGCCATAACTGGAAATCCCTGGCCAGGGTTGCTGTGATATACTGGTAAGAGTTATCAGTAGTTTCACGAATGTTATGGACCTTACGTCGGCATGACTTATCAAGCTACTGGGGTCTGACGTTTACCACCCCTAGGCGAGATATGCGACATATCAGACGAACAGACCGGACTGTACGGTAAATGTTATTGGTTGGATTCACAGGAGTGTGAGCGGGCTTGCTCGTCGATCTTCTGATCGCTCAATACCCGGGTGGCCGTTACGTTTAGCAGACCGCTTGCGGCTTGTGGGTGTTTGATATGATCATCACCTGCTGCCGGCGTATTGACGAGTCTTTAGAGTCCTACACAGAGGTTTCCTGGCTCAAGCGAAATGAAATAGGAGGGCATATGAGATATGTGCGGGACCGAGAATAATACCAGTATGTGATACTGTATTCTATTCTCGCGATTTGTGACATTGATCGGTTATATGCGTTATAGCCGGGTTATCGGATCAAGTGTTGATTCGATAAGTTGTTACTATTGATATTGGTCGGTTATATGCGACATGACCGGATCGTTAAATCAAGTATTGATTTAATGATTTAATGTATAATTATATATTAGATATATTACTTTACATTGACTAATATTGTTCACTTTAAATGGATTTTCTCACTTGAAGTGCACATTGTATATGTGATATATTTTTGTACACTTGTTTGTATTATGTTTGATGATACATGCAACCTTGGGTGTGTGTATGCTATACACTATGTTTAGTTAATGGTTAGGGTTTCCATTGCTTTATTTATTTATCTATTTATTTTAGTTAAAAGAAAAAGGAAAAACAAAATGGTTGCTTTTATACTAGAACTTTCTTGATGATTCATGCATCTTTTACTAAGTGACCATTTTGTTTTCATCTCCTAAACCTACCATTCAACTAACCCTAGTTTATTCTCTACACTTAACCAAGGTTGCATTATGATAAGAATGATTGGGATTTTCTTTTTAAAAACAATCCTTTTTATTCTATCATCATCTTCATCTTCATCAAGCTTCAAAAAGCTTGCTAGCTTCAATGGTGAAATGTGAAAAAGAGTGAGAAATCCAAATCCAAAGTGAACCCACTTCCTATTTCTTTATCCTCTACCACTTGCCATGTAGTATAGGGTGTTTTTTTCACAAGTTTCATGACTTGGTGAAGTTGGAGCTTGATCTTGAGTTGCCTCGACGTAGATCATCTTCGGCATCGAAGTCGACGACCTTGCCCGATCTTTTTTCCGATGAAACCACCGCGAGAGTCTAGGATTCCGATGGGTACAGCGGAGGGACGTTATCACGGAGCTAGAGAGGTGGAGGACTGGATCTACAAAGGTTGTAGTCACTTTCCTTTAAGTTAAAGTTGTTTACTTGCATCTTTATCGCCTTATCCTCTAGTTAACGATCCGTATTAGGGTTTGTAGGCATATGAAAAAATTTGAATTGGGCATGTTTGATCTGTTGTGAGACCTCATTAGTGTGCCTAGGAACCCTACATATACCTGGCTGTATCTCATCGGCTATATAGTTTACCCGACCGTACTATCGACCCACCCAAATTTGATACTCCACGAGACAAGCATTCCCAACTAGCACTCCATCCTGACGTCGTGTCCGCTCCACCGCGCCTAGTATGTGCCGCCTCAAGCAGAAATGGAGAAGGACACAGTCTAGCACGTGCATCTGAATAACATCGTTGTAGACGATCGGCATCGGCGCACGCCAGAAGCCGGCGCCTGCTAAGCATAATGGATGCAGAGTGCCCATCAAGTCAGGTGTGTACAGTGTCCACGTAACTGATACCTCCTCCATGACATCGAACTCGTTGCGGTAGAAGAAGAGGCTACAATCCGGTGTCACATCACATGACCTCGACACATTCCATCTGCATTGAGATTACACACAAGTTAATATTCCAAAAATACTTGAAATTTGAAATATGCGCATAGGATCAATTACTTACTGGCAACCATATGGCCTTTAGCCATCTAAAGCGATCTGTGTCATAATGGTCGGGCGATCAATAGAGAGATATGTCCATGACCATATGTCACGCCCCGCTTCTCAGAGTATGGGTAAGGAGACGTGACGAGTCCCCCGACGAATATACTCAAAAGTAAACACGTTAAGTGTAAATAAGCAATATAATAAATGTACACAAGAAATGACAAAAGATATAAATCAACAGCAACTTTTTATTGATTATATATTCTTTACAATACACTGGAAAGTAAATACAATACTGGAAAGCAATGCCTAAACAATGGCATGAACTGAAAGTAAAAGTAAATATAAGTGAACTAGAGCTCTGGGTCCTCAATGAACTGCTCCAAATCGTCCTGACTGGGCTCGATCTTCAGAGAGTCTGGTACTTCTGACAACATTCTAAAGAAAGAAGGGAAAAGGAATGTCGTCAACGAACAATCGCTCGGTAAGTCCGAAAAGATAAAGAAGAATAGACAGAGAATAGAACATGTAAAGTATATATGATTATGTTTGTTATGTTAACGTAGTTATTTGTAGTTTGGTACAAAATGTGCCAGTGTATACGAGAGGAGTCTAACTGTAGGGTTCCTAGGCACACTAATTAGGTCTCACAAGGCATCAACCATGCCAATTTCAATTTTTAGGGGTGCCGAGAAACCCTAGACTACGGATCGTTAACTAGAAGTTTAGGCGATAACAATAACTAGTTAACAACTTAACTAAATGGTAAACGGAAATACAACCTTTGTAGATCCGATTCTCCACCTCCATGGCTCCGCGATGATGTCTCCTCGCTGTACAAATCGGATCTTGGGCTCTAGCGTCGGCTTCATCGGAGAAAAAGCGGGCTAGGTCATCGACGACGATGCCGAAGATGATCTACGTCGAGGCATCACTAGATCAAGATCCAACTTCACCAAGTCAAGAAAACTTGTGAAGAGAACACCCTATACTACTTGGCAAGAGGTAGAGGATGAAGAAATAGGAGGTGGGTTCACTTTAGAATTGGATTTCTCACTCTTTTTCATCAATCACCATTGATGAAGTCAAGCTTTCTTCATTGAAGAAGATGAAGAAGAAGAAGCTAATATTATGATGAGTTATTTAAAATGAAAAGAAAATGAATACTTATCATAATGTAAACCATGGTCAAGTGTAGAGATTAAACCAAGGTTAGTTGGAATGGTTAGAGTTAAGGATGAGATAAGAATGGTTGACTTGTTCAAAGCTTCAAGAAGCTTCAACATAAAAACAAAATAAGCCACCATCCTTAAAAAATTTCCAAAATGAATATATAAATAAATAACTAAGTAAATAATCAAAACCCTAACCATTCATATAACCATGGTTTAATCTTTACACAAACCCAAGTGAACAAGTATCATCAAACATGATACAAACTAGTGTACAAAAGTATATCACATATACAATGTGCACATCAAGTGAGAAAATCCATTTAAAGTGAACCAATACTAGTTAATGCAAAGTAATATATCAAATATATAATTATACATTAAATCATTAAATCAACACTTGATTTAACGATCTGGTCATATCGCATATAACCGACTAGTATCCAATGTATCGGCTTATCGAATCAACCCTCGATTCGATAACTAGGTTATATCGCATATAACCATTCGATACATTCATCGCGAGAATAGAATACGGTATCACATACACGCATTATTCTCGGTCCCGCACATATCTCATATGCGCTCCTATTTCGTTTCGCTTGAGCCAGGAAACCTCTGTGTAGGACTCTAAAGACTCGTCAATACGCCGGCAGCAGATGATGATCATATCAAACAGCCACAAGCCGCAAGCGGTCTGCTAAACGTAACGGCCACCCGGGTATTGAGCGATCAGAAGATCGACGAGCAAGACCGCTCATACTCCTGTGAATCCAACCAGTAACACTTACTGTACAGTCCGGTCTGATCATCTGATATGTCGCATATCTCGCCTAGGGGTGGTAAACGTCAGACCCCAATAGCTCGATAAGTCGTGTCGATATGAGGTCTATAACAATTCGAGAAACTACTGGTAACACTTACCAGTAAATCTCAGCAACCCTGGCCAGGGATTTCCGGTTATAGCCAATCGAACACAGCGCAACATCAACCCCCTATACCGGAAGAGACGAATCCCCTCCTATCGCTCATTGCCTCCATGTGACTCGGGACTGTACCCAAAAACCACCGTTTTGCACGCCCTCTTGGACGTGGTAAGGTGGAAATCAAGGCACAGTGGGAACCACACAAGACTCTATGGCGATCTCGGGTCAACAGACTACTCTGTACCAGTGTCACCAGAGAACTGCCATCTGACGTAAGGTATAATACCATCTGGGAGTTCTCGGTGAGTTCGTCCGGTGTACCCAGTCTCTACTGAGCACCCGTATATCATCTCTGATGTCAAACACCAATGGATATGGGATCATCCATCGCCCATCTGTATGGGTCGAGAAGGTATACGCTAGTCTACTCTGGTATATCGATGCCCCGTCTCGATACACCCACGACTAGGGACTTTGAAGGATGTACTTATGGACTACCATGTCCCCACTAGTATGATCCGCATCATAGTCCAGGTAGTCAAGTACACATCCTAAGGGCTTTACCAACATGTAACAGAGAGACAACCAGCATACACGTTAAGGTCAAGATCAACCAGATAGCATACTATCATGTCGAGCAAGAAAGTCCTCTCTATATATGTCCCAGCATCCACTACAATATACATCCAGTGTACAGTAATGGCCTCTAGGGCATACATATAACTAACACTAACTTGCTCTGTGGACTAAGGTATATGGAGTACAAGGCCCTGTTAAAACCCACGGGACAACGACAACGGATATGCGGGTTAAGTGTATTATAGTGACCATCATCGTGCCACTTTTAACACATTCCGTACCAGTCTACCCCTTAAAACCCCGTAATGCATATTGTATTGATTTGTTGTATGAGACTTGCCGAAACCATGGTATAAATTGTTCATGTAAATGGATAAAGATATAAATGGATAGTCATGTAGTCAAGTCAATATATATCTATGGTTCGGTCCAGTCGAGTCATGTTGATATTTTATAGTATTCTGGTATTCATGTTCAAGTTCCAGTATATATGGATTCATGATGTATTGGAGTTATATATGAATTGTATGTAGGTTAGAATTGTATTCAAATTAGACCGAGACTCTGTCTGAGTCAGACACTTAAACAGAATTGGATTGCTGAAGTAAATTTTGGAGTTATCGGTAACTGCTGCACATGGACGACTTGATTTGTGAGTTTTTCCAAGACAATTACCATTGATAACCCCGTTTTAGTTTTCTAACTTAAATAGGCAAGCATCCACTTTCTCCGGCTCCCTGAGACTCAAGAGAATTGGTCCCGCTTAAACCTATATTTACTAGGGTCCTTAATGTAAATTAATATAACTTGAGGGGGTTTTATGAAAAATAGTTTTAGTATAATTTCAAAATAATTATCAAGTATTTATTTATTGTATTTAGGGTTTTCATGGATGTATTTTTTATATGATGAGGTATTCTAGTGAATATAAACCTAAATTGAATAGTACATGCTATTTTATTGTAAATTGACTTGTATGGATTGTTAATGGTATTTTCATGAAACTTGGATTGTTAATGGTATTTTCATGAAACTTGTGATTCTTGTGTTTAGAAAACATGGATTTTATATAAATATAAAATAGATGTTTTGATAATATTTATATATATATAATTATTAAAAATAGAATTTATTTATTAAATAGAAAATCACGTTTTCTTAAAAATTGTATTAAAAATTCCATCGAGATCGTATGCTACGTGAGGAGGTCTGCATCTCGCTCTACTAGTTCTGAGGATGTGCGATAACCCGCACCATCCAAATCGGATTTCCCAAAAGTGCGTTGTAGAGACGTAATCGTAAGGAATTTAATTTAAAACAATTTAAAGAATACGGTTTTTAATAGTTTATGGTATTTAAATGTAAATTCGTATTTGTCCCAAATTATTGTTTTCAAACAATCGTGCTATGTCAAGATGTGTGTTGTGAGAGGTATGTCATTACCTCATGAGATTTTTTCTAAAGGTAGTACAAGCAAATATGATAAAAGATATCGTATGTGAAGTTTGTGGTATTTAAACGTAAAAGTGTAATAAAAATTGTTTTATATGGAATTTTATAGTGAAACTTGTTTCTAAGATTTTAGTTAATATTTAAAAAGCAAGGTATAATAATTTGAATAAGTGTTTCCTAAGAAATTTTTTTTATTTTAAAGAGAATAGAATTTAAAAGTCGGGCAACTCCACTTATCGACGTCATTTGAAAAGAGATAGTTTTGAGATATGAAAAGAATAGAAGAGAGGGGACTTATGGTTTGAAAAGGGAGAAGGGAGGTATGAGAAAAATATGGAAACTTAGTGGAGTCGCGGTGTCGCCGGAATTGTCCCGAATTGTCGCTGGAAAGTGACCTTGGGATAACTCCACTTGTACACTTCTTTGACTTATAAAAATTTGAGAATTTTGATAATGGATTTCAGAATGGAGAGGGCTAGGATGTGATGTGATATTTATAGGAGAAATTAGGGTTTTGAGAATTGAAGAAAGAAATTAAAAATGCATTTAAACTTGGATTAATGGGTGATTTTAATCCTCTGTTAATTTTCAGGAAATTCAAACAGTACTGGGGTAGTGGGGGTAGGGGAAGAGTCACTTGGGCAAAGTGTCACGCCCCGCTTCCCAGAGTACGCAAGATTGGGCACGTGACATAGCCAACCATGCTACCTGTGGGTAGGAAGTATCCATCCACAGTCACATTACGGCTGTAGAGATATCAAGAACAAGATAAATAAACTATCTAACACATGTCCAAATCCATAATAATAAGAGTCAATGAAAAATAAGTGCGGAAGCAAATGATCCAATACAATAATAGAAAGGTACGTCCCATAATGCGGGATCACACCTGGAAATAAAATGCAATAAATGAACTAACCACTACAGAACTCACAAATCAGCCTGCTGGCTGAGGTACTCCTGCTCGGTCGGCGACAGTGGTAAGGAATCTGGGCCATGCAAAACCCAGACGTCAGCGCGTCATGTCAACCAATAATATAATATGAACATGGTAATAAGCAATGCAGGGATAAACATGAATAAAGCAATAATATGAAACAACAGTGCAGGGTAATGTGCAGTGGGTAACTAAACTGTTCTATCAGGTTTTCTATTCTAAAGTCTTTGAAATCAATTGATGAATCGTCGATGTAACTCAATAGTATCCCGTACATACCCGGGACCACGGCCACAATATTCTCGGCGGCAGCCGAGACATGCCGTTAGGCATAGAATAGGAAAGTGTTAGTATCCCGTACATACCCGGGACCACGGCCACAATATTCTCGGCGGCAGCCGAGACATGCCGTTAGGCACAGAATAGGAAAGTGTTAGTACCCCGTACATACCCGGGACCACGGCCACAATATTCTCGGCGGCAGCCGAGACATGCCGTTAGGCACAGAATAGGAAAGTGTACACTCGGTATTACCCCGTACATACCCGGGATCACGGCCACAATATTCTCGGCTGCAGCCGAGACATGCCGTTAGGCATAGAAAAGGAAAGTGTACACTCGAACGGTAGTGAACTGTCGAGTTACAAGTCAGGTTCATCTTTGATTTCCCCATACCCCCAAGCTATGTACGTCAGGTCAGGTATTCAGTAGTCAAGGACTAATGCCAACATAAAATCAGGTAAAGTAGGTCTGTCTGGATAGACAGCAGGAATGGTCAGGTTTGTCGGCATTAGGCACAAGATCAGGTAACAGGTAAAGCCATGGTACATCAGGTCCAGCCAGGTAATGTATAAAGGTGTCATGTCAAGTAGGTAGTGTAACAGGTCATGTCAGGAAGCACAAGATGTCATGTGGGTGCTCATAATCAAACTAACATAAGCATATGTATAAATAAACAAGCATGAGTACTATCAGAACAATAAACTGGAACATGTAATATGATATGTAAATAAATATAATTTCAAGGATATGGATGCACAGTTATCGATTAGGGTTACATTTATAGTTCCAATATTAATTAGGATGCAATTTATTAAATATGGAGTGTTAATATCACATTATTATATAGTGATGTGATCTATGGATGCAATTATATGTATCTTAAATGCGATGGATGCAAACGGGTATCCGAAAAGTTATAAAACTATAAAATGGTAATGTGGGATGTACAACTAAACAATATGTGATATAATAATATTGATATAATAATATTAATATGGATAGCATATTCAAAGCGATTAGTAACTATAAAAGATGTATTGATCAACCATGCACAAGAAGGTTCCGTTCAGAAATTCAGCGTCACCCTAATTTGTAAAATAGCTTAAAAATAACAAATGTTCTCCAAAAGAGACGTATCTTATACCAAAACAAAGATAATTCAATAAGGTTTTTAGTTTTATAAGTATAAGCATCTCAGGTTATCCCTACAAAAAGTTATGAATATTCAAAGTTGAAAGTTTGCTGCTGGAATTTCCCTGGACAGCAGTTTAAAGGCATTTTCACTTGCATTTTACGTTATTTAAACGATTTATTTTGCAAGTAAATATTTCATAGAGTTATAGTGTTCTGAATTAGCTTCGTAACGAACTAAAGAACGTATACTAATGATTTTTCTATGATTTATAATGAATTTTATAAGATAAGGTGTACAGTAAATTTCAGATTTGTCATATCCGATTTTTCAACGGTATTTCATATGTAAACTATAAGATTTTCAAATGTATAATATTATAAAATGAAGATTATAAAAGTATATAGCATGTAGCAAGATTAACTTGCCTCGATGGGTCGCGAATCGGGAAAACGGAACGTTAACCGTCGGCGGGGAAACCTCGCGACGGCGCACGGTTCACGGAATGAACCCAAACGACGAACAAAGGAACCACACGGGTCGGGGTATCTCGCTGGAACGTCGAGAAACGTCACCGGCACGACGGAATTCCGGTAACAAAAGAACAGTTAAAAGAAATGAGAAACGAGACATGAAGCAAGAAGAGAAAAATGATAAAGAGAAGTACGAGAGAATATATAAGGGGTAGAGAGAGAGAGAAAGTGGAGAGAGAGAGAAGAAGGAGAGAGAGAAAGTGGGGACCACGGGGTTAAAGGGGAGGTTGCGATTGGCTGAGAGAATAAATTGAGAAGGATATAAAAGATTGTAAAAATATTATATGGTTAACTTAAAGATTTAAAAGATAGGTAATGAACAGTAAGATATCAGATTAGTTAGAAAAAATATATGCGATGGTTTTAATAATATTAAAATTTGGGATTTTGGCGCCAAATAAAACATTTCCAAATTGCGTCCGGGTTGGGTCTAAAAATTCGAAATTCAAATAATAGGATTTTAAGCGGGTTCCAAATTTTAAAATGAAATGTTTTATTATTAAAAAGCATACTCCCAAAACGGACACACGCACGTGCACGTAGCCATCCAAACTCGCCCGTTTCACTGAACGGGACGAGAATACAATACACGGACGCTACCACGAGGCTAAGGGTGTCAAGTAGGCCAAGAAGAATATTTTCAATTTTATTTTAGGTGCTAAAATTTGTTATATGCAGAATGACTTAGCCGGTTAAAATTTTGCAATAAGAACCAAACAAGCAAGATAAATGAAATGAGCAATGCCAAACACTCAACCAGTAACAGAAATAGTATTATTGGGTTCGGGTGTTACATCATACCCAACTACAAAAAGAATTTCGTCCTCGAAATTCCAAGAATTCAAGATAGATAACTACAGGAAAAGGTGAGGAAACTTCTGCCGGATCTCGTCTTCTCGCTCCCAAGTGAATTCTCCATGCGATCGATTACCCCAAGAAACTAGCACAAGAGGGGTAACCTTGTTCTTAAGAACCTTTTCTCTTCGATCCTTGATTTCAATCGGTCGCTCCTCAAAAGTTAGGTCCTCCCGTACAGTCAACTCCGAATGATCCAATACTTGGGTTTCATCTCGAACATACCTCCGTAGTTGAGATACATGAAACACATCGTGCACACCTGCCAAGGACTGTGGTAACGCCAAATGGTACGCTACCTCTCCAACACGCTCCAATATCTCGAAGGGTCCAACGAATCGAGGGCTAAGCTTTCCCCGACTCCCAAAGCGAATCACCCCTCTAGTCGGTGATATCTTCAGGAATACCAAATCACCCACGGCGAACTCTAGAGGTCTTCTTGACGTGTCGGCCCAACTCTTCTGTCTGTCTTGAGCTGCCTTCATAAGCTTCCTGATTGTATTCACCTTCTCGACTGTCTGTACCATCAAATCTGGTCCTAGTAACCTTCGTTCACCAACATCATCCCAACAAACGGGTGAACGGCACTTACGACCATATAGTGCTTCAAACGGGGCCATCTGAATAGTTGCTTGGAAGCTATTGTTGTACGAAAACTCCACCAGGTGTAGATGATCCTCCCAAGAACCTTTGAAGTCCAACATGCAAGCCCTCAACATATCTTCAAGGGTCTGGATCGTTCTCTCCGATTGTCCATCAGTCTGAGGATGATAAGCTGTGCTAAACTTCAATCGAGTCCCCAAACTTTCCTGTAAACTCCTCCAGAAGTGTGATAAGAACCGAGTGTCCTGATCGGACACGATGCTCACCGGTACGCCATGCAATCTTACAATCTCCTGCATGTACCGCTCTGCCAAAGTCTCCGTTGATTGACCAACCCGGAAAGGAATAAAATGAGCTGCCTTGGTCAACCGATCAATAATCACCCATACTGCATTGTTGCCTTTTGGACTCCGCGGTAAAGCCGTTACGAAATCCATGGTTATATGTTCCCACTTCCACTGAGGAATCGGAAGTGGTTGCAACAAACCAGCAACCCTTTGGTGTTCAGCCTTGACTTGCTGACACACCAAGCACTTAGCCACGAGGCGAGCAATTTCCCGTTTCATACCTTCCCACCAGAAGTGCTGTCGAATATCTTGGTACATCTTTGTACCTCCTGGATGTATAGAATAAGCTGAACTGTGTGCCACCTTCATAAGCTCTTTACGAACATCCCCCTTTGGCACACACAAACGGCTACCATACCTCAACGAACCATCTTCGTGGACCAGTAAATCTGTTCGTAGTCCGGCTTCAACCTGTTCTCGAAACTTTTGCAGTCTAGGATCCTGCGATTGCGCCCATTTAATCTTCTCAACTAAGGACGACTGTACTTGCAACTGCATCAACTGTCCTGTAGCATGTGGTAGCACAACCTCCAAGTCAAATCTTCGAAAATCTGCAATGATCTCCCTCTGCGTAGTTAACACCTGAATTGCTGGTAACCGACTAAGCGTATCCGGCACGACGTTGACTTTTCCCGGATGGTACTTAAGATCAAGGTCATAGTCGGCCATCAGCTCCAACCATCTGCGTTGCCTCATGTTCAACTCCTTCTGAGTGAACACATACTTTAAACTCTTGTGATCTGTAAAGACTTCAACTCTCTCACCCAAAAGGTAGTGTCTCCAAATCTTCAGGGCGAAGATCACGGCTGCAAGCTCCAAGTCATGAGTCGGATAATTCTTCTCATGGGTCTTCAGTTGTCTTGATGCGTATACTATGACCTTCCCATGCTGCATCAAAACACATCCCAATCCTTTCCCAGATGCGTCGCTGTGAAACACCAGTCCTCTGGAATTGTCTGGTACGGTCAGGATAGGGGCGGTTATCAATTTCTGCTTCAACGTCTCAAAGGCCAATGCACATCCATCCGTCCAAACAAACGGTACCTCCTTACGTGTAAGCTTGGTCAGCGGTTCTGCCAAACGAGCAAAGTTCTCTACAAATCTCCTGTAGTATCCGGCTAATCCAAGGAAACTTCTTATCTCAGCTACATTCCTTGGAATAGGCCAATCTCGAACTGCTGCAATCTTTTCGGGATGGACGGCGATTCCATCACCCGACACGACATGTCCCAGAAATTTCACTTCTTCCAGCCAGAATTCGCACTACTCATCTTCGCATAAAGCTTCTCCTGTCTCAACATCTGCAGGACCTAATGATATCCGGATCGCAAATCCAGTTTCGAGAATACTCTCGCGCCACTAAGCTGCTCAAAAGTCCTCCAATGCGAGGGATCGGGTACTTGTTCTTAATAGTCGTCCGGTTCAATTCTCGATAATCAATGCACATCCTTCTCGTGCCATCCTTCTTCTTTACTAAAAGAACTGGAGCTCCCCAAGGTGAGTTGCTGCTTCGAATCCATCCCTTCTCGAGTAATTCACCAACTTGTTTCTTAACTTCTTCCAATTCCACCGGTGCCATCGGATAAAAGATTTTGATACTGGCGCTGCACCAGGAATAAGGTAAATCGCAAACTCCACATCTCGCTTCGGCGGTAAGCCCGAAATATCTTCAAACACATCCATAAAGTCGCGAACAACTGCCGGCTCTTCATTACTATTCACTTCCATAGTCGCAAGAACACTGTTTGTCGGCCTAGCCCTAAACTCGACTGGCCCGACAGAACTGCTTCCTTACCGCAACTGCTGTCTGCATCGTTGGCCGTGAAAGGTCCAGCGAGACTACTGAGTCTCGTCCACTCCGCTGCATGCACGTCCACGGTTGCTCCATTCTGCCTTAGTCCGATAAATTTCTTCCCTTTCCTCCGCGCAGTCTGCGGGAAGAACTTCTCCAGGGGGTTCTTAGAAAAACTTCGCCCAACTGATCGGCTTGGGCAAGCGGGTTTCCTCCACAAGCCATCACTCTCGGGCGTAATCCACTAACTGAATGCGCACCACATCAACTCCTCTGTCCTCTGGAATCTGTGTCGCAATCAGCAAATTCTCCGTGTCCACTAGCCATTGCTCGGCTGGTAACGGCTCCTCCAGACCAGTGAAAGTAGTAGGACCCAAACGTCTGAAATCTGCCACGGTCCCTACTCGGTCGACTGGCTTCGCCACAGCAGTGTTTACAGACTGCTGAATAGCCTGCAAACTCTCCTGAAACGAATCCGCTTGCTGCTGGATCAGCTCGGGCTGTTTCTTTGATTTCCAGCATTCCTCTTATCACTCCAAGCATGGCGGCTCCGTTCACACGCCTCTGGTACGTCTTCAACTTCTTACCTGTCATAATCCTGAACTCAAAACACCCAATATTAGCATGATGATAGATTCTGAATATGGATCAAGGCTAGAACTCCAAGATACTTAAATAGAGTACTGCATTGTAGCTATGCCGCGGTATCATAGCCGCAATTACTTAACTCCACCCAAGTCGCCCAAGTCCTAGGGATAACAAGAAATCAGGTTTTCGAGTTGACAATGCAAAGTAAGTTTGTATGTCGACATGATCCGGAAGAATGATTCAAGGATGGTAAAACGGTCAAGGTGGCTGGACATGTTTCCTAATCACGGGCATTATGATTCGTGTATCGGGTGCAATACCCAACTACAAAGAATCAACCCAATTAACCTATGGCTCTGATACCAAAAAGAACCATGTCACGCCCCGCTTCCCAGAGTACGCAAGATTGGGCACGTGACATAGCCAACCATGCTACCTGTGGGTAGGAAGTATCCATCCACATTCACATTACGGCTGTAGAGATATCAAGAACAAGATAAATAAACTATCTAACACATGTCCAAATCCATAATAATAAGAGTCAATGAAAAATAAGTGCGGAAGCAAATGATCCAATACAATAATAGAAAGGTACGTCCCATAATGCGGGATCGCACCTGGAAATAAAATGCAATAAATGAACTAACCACTACAGAACTCACAAATCAGCCTGCTGGCTGAGGTACTCCTGCTCGGTCGGCGACAGTGGTAAGGAATCTGGGCCATGCAAAACCCAGACGTCAGCGCGTCATGTCAACCAATAATATAATATGAACATGGTAATAAGCAATGCAGGGATAAACATGAATAAAGCAATAATATGAAACAACAGTGCAGGGTAATGTGCAGTGGGTAACTAAACTGTTCTATCAGGTTTTCTATTCTAAAGTCTTTGAAATCAATTGATGAATCGTCGATGTAACTCAATAGTATCCCGTACATACCCGGGACCACGGCCACAATATTCTCGGCGGCAGCCGAGACATGCCGTTAGGCACAGAATAGGAAAGTGTTAGTATCCCGTACATACCCGGGACCACGGCCACAATATTCTCGGCGGCAGCCGAGACATGCCGTTAGGCACAGAATAGGAAAGTGTTAGTACCCCGTACATACCCGGGACCACGGCCACAATATTCTCGGCGGCAGCCGAGACATGCCGTTAGGCACAGAATAGGAAAGTGTACACTCGGTATTACCCCGTACATACCCGGGATCACGGCCACAATATTCTCGGCTGCAGCCGAGACATGCCGTTAGGCACAGAAAAGGAAAGTGTACACTCGAACGGTAGTGAACTGTCGAGTTACAAGTCAGGTTCATCTTTGATTTCCCCATACCCCCAAGCTATGTACGTCAGGTCAGGTATTCAGTAGTCAAGGACTAATACCAACACAAAATCAGGTAAAGTAGGTCTGTCTGGATAGACAACAGGAATGGTCAGGTTTGTCGGCATTAGGCACAAGATCAGGTAACAGGTAAAGCCATGGTACATCAGGTCCAGCCAGGTAATGTATAAAGGTGTCATGTCAAGTAGGTAGTGTAACAGGTCATGTCAGGAAGCACAAGATGTCATGTGGGTGCTCATAATCAAACTAACATAAGCATATGTATAAATAAACAAGCATGAGTACTATCAGAACAATAAACTGGAACATGTAATATGATATGTAAATAAATATAATTTCAAGGATATGGATGCATAGTTATCGATTAGGGTTACATTTATAGTTCCAATATTAATTAGGATGCAATTTATTAAACATGGAGTGTTAATATCACATTATTATGTAGTGATGTGATCTATGGATGCAATTATATGTATCTTAAATGCGATGGATGCAAACGGGTATCCGAAAAGTTATAAAACTATAAAATGGTAATGTGGGATGTACAACTAAACAATATGTGATATAATAATATTGATATAATAATATTAATATGGATAGCATATTCAAAGCGATTAGTAACTATAAAAGATGTATTGATCAACCATGCACAAGAAGGTTCCGTTCAGAAATTCAGCGTCATCCTAATTTGTAAAATAGCTTAAAAATAACAAATGTTCTCCAAAAGAGACGTATATTATACCAAAACAAAGATAATTCAATAAGGTTTTTATTTTTATAAGTATAAGTATCTCAGGTTATCCCTACAAAAAGTTATGAATATTCAAAGTTGAAAGTTTGCTGCTGGAATTTCCCTGGACAGCAGTTTAAAGGCATTTTCACTTGCATTTTACGTTATTTAAAAGATTTATTTTGCAAGTAAATATTTCATAGAGTTATAGTGTTCTGAATTAGCTTCGTAACGAACTAAAGAACGTATACTAATGATTTTTCTATGATTTATAATGAATTTTATAAGATAAGGTGTACAGTAAATTTCAGATTTGTCATATCCGATTTTTCAACGGTATTTCATATGTAAACTATAAGATTTTCAAATGTATAATATTATAAAATGAAGATTATAAAAGTATATAGCATGTAGCAAGATTAACTTGCCTCGATGGGTCGCGAATCGGGAAAACGGAACGTTAACCGTCGGCGGGGAAAACTCGCGACGGCGCACGGTTCACGGAATGAACCCAAACGACGAACAAAGGAACCACACGGGTCGGGGTATCTTGCTGGAACGTCGAGAAACGTCACCGGCACGACGGAATTCCGGTAACAAAAGAACAGTTAAAAGAAATGAGAAACGAGACATGAAGCAAGAAGAGAAAAATGATAAAGAGAAGTACGAGAGAATATATAAGGGGTAGAGAGAGAGAGAAAGTGGAGAGAGAGAGAAGAAGGAGAGAGAGAAAGTGGGGACCACGGGGTTAAAGGGGAGGTTGCGATTGGCTGAGAGAATAAATTGAGAAGGATATAAAAGATTGTAAAAATATTATATGGTTAACTTAAAGATTTAAAAGATAGGTAATGAACAGTAAGATATCAGATTAGTTAGAAAAAATATATGCGATGGTTTTAATAATATTAAAATTTGGGATTTTGGCGCCAAATAAAACATTTCCAAATTGCGTCCGGATTGGGTCTAAAAATTCGAAATTCAAATAATAGGATTTTAAGCGGGTTCCAAATTTTAAAATGAAATGTTTTATTATTAAAAAGCATACTCCCAAAACGGACACACGCACGTGCACGTAGCCATCCAAACTCGCCCGTTTCACTGAACGGGACGAGAATACAATGCACGGACGCTACCACGAGGCTAAGGGTGTCAAGTAGGCCAAGAAGAATATTTTCAATTTTATTTTAGGTGCTAAAATTTGTTATATGCAGAATGACTTAGCCGGTTAAAATTTTGCAATAAGAACCAAACAAGCAAGATAAATGAAATGAGCAATGCCAAACACTCAACCAGTAACAGAAATAGTATTATTGGGCTCGGGTGTTACACAAAGTTTGAGGGAAATACCAATGGTTTGGCCCGGCGGCGCCGGCCAATTTGCAATCCTCGCCGGTCGTTGGTGGGGGGGGATGGGCTCTGAATTGGTGCCACGTGTCTATGTCGTAGTTAATAGCCTTTTGCACATGTTTGTTTTCAGTGACTTTTCATTTTTACGTGTATTGCACGTGTAAAATTTTGGGCATCCAAAAAGTTTAAAAGAAAAATCATTAAAAATAATATGTGGCTGATAGGATTCGAACAGAGAGGCTATGTCACAGCAGTGTAAGGCTTTACCAATGAGCTACAAGTGCTTTCTTTTTGTTTTTCAAATAAAATAATACTTAAAGTATACTCAGGCTTGCAACTACTCTATTCAGTACATTAACTTTAAGAAAATTTTATACATTAAAACATAGTCGTTATATTCTACCCTCCTTATAAAAATTTCGTCCTCAAAATTTACAAATATCTAAGGACTAATTTACAAACAAGTAGGGTATCTTACACGCATGTTGTCATCTCTTTCCCCTGTTGATTCTCCTGGTGAATCTTTTCTCCACATCACTCGGACCAAGTTTACTTCCTTGTTCCTAAGTGATTTTACCTTTCTGTCCAAGATTTCAACGGGTTGCTGCTCACAAGATAAGTCTGTCTGTACAGTGAGCTCGGAGTGGTCAAGGATGTGGCTGGGGTCTCTCACATATTTTCGAAGCTGGGATATGTGGAACACATTGTGCACTACTTCCAATGAGGGTGGAAGAGCCAATCGGTATGTCACTTCTCTGACACGTTCGAGTATGTCGAACGGTTTAATAAATCTCGGACTGAGCTTACCCCTTTTCCAAAGAGAATCACTTCACGGTTTGGAGAGATCTACAAGAACACATGATCTCCCTGTTGGAACTCTAAGTTTCGGCGTTTTGCATCAGCCCAGTGCTTCTGTCGGTTTTGGGCTATGCACATTCTTTCTCTCATCGTGCGAACTACATCCACAGTTGCTACGATCATATCTGGTCCAAGGAGTTCCCTATCTCCGACGTCGTCCCAACTTATTGGTGAACGACACTTCCTTCCATAGAGAGCTGCGAACGGTGCCATACCAATACTCGCTTGGTAGCTGTTGTTGTATGAAAACTCCACAAGATGTAGGTAATCTTCCCACGATCCTCCGAAGTCTAACATACACGCTCTTAGCATATCTTCAAGGATCTGAATCATTCGCTCAGACTGACCATCTGTTTGTGGATGATAAGCTATGCTGAAATTCAGACTCGTTCCTGTTGGCTATAGTGCCCTCAAGGCAATTATCGTAGTCGCAGGCAGGTGATTATGATGATTGAGGGAGGACCTATACCGGTAGAACGGTCTTACTCGAGATGATAGTATGCTATCTGGTTTGTCTTTATCATCACTATTACATGTTGATAGAGCCCATAGGATTCTTGCTTGACTACCAGCATTATGATGGCGATCATATATGTGGGAGCTGGTGGTCTATAAGCACATCCTTAAATGTCCCTAGTCATGGGAGTTTCAAGGCTGGGTATCGATACTCCAGTGTAGACTAGTGTATACTGATCGAGACCCCGACGAGGGGCGGTGGCCAGGTCTCACAAGCCATTGGTGTTAGTTTGTTCACCTAAGATAGTATACAGGTGCTCATTGGGTTATAAGTACACTGGACGGACTCGCTGGGAACCTGCTAGTTGGTACTATACCTATTGTCAGATAGCAGTTCCCAGGTGACATGTGTACAGGTTAGTCCGTTGACCTGAGATCGTCATTTGTCTCGTGTGAGTTCCCACTGTATATTGATTACTATCCTACCACGGCTCAAAGGAGTCGTGCAAACAGGTTTTAGTTGGATACAGTCCCGAGTCATATGGAGGCAGTGAGTGGATTGTCGGGGATTCGTCTCTCCCGGTATTGGGGATTGATGTCGCGCAGTGCACGGGTGGCCATCACCAGAAATCCTTGTCCAAGGTAGTCGAGAATTACTGATCTAGGATCTGTAGTTTCTCATGTGGTGATGGGTTTCATACCGACATGAATTATCGTGTTATTAGGGGTCTGACTTTATCCACCCCCTAGACTCGATATGCGATATTCTTAGACGAACAGACCAGACTGTATGGATATTTTCACTGTCAGGCTCAGTAGGGGTTCAGGATGAGTTTGCTCGTCGGCCTCACTTTCGCTCAATACCTAGATATCCGTTATATACAGCTAGTGCCGTTGACGTGCTTGTGGTTAAACCCACTACCAGCGTATTGACGAGTCTTTAGAGTGCCAAACAGAGGGTTTCTCTGGTTCTGGCGAAATAATGTAGTAGCCGTATTGGATACGTGCAGGGTTCCGATCGATTGATGTACTTTGTACCCGGACTTTCGATCGGACAGTTGATAATACTAGCCATCTCGGGTTTGAGCCGGATTATTAAATCAGGTATTGATTTAATAATTTACGTATATGTATTTCGATACGTATATTCAAGTATTATGTTCTTTGTGTTATTCTATCTCTTTGGGTATTCGTATTTCGGTACGAATGCAGGTATATATACAGTAGAATGTAATCCGTATTTTATCCGGGAAACATTCTAGAAGGTGGCCACCTCATTTTTGGATTTGACCATTTTTTGGAAAATGGTAAATGAGGTGGAAATTGGAAAAAGGGTAGTATGGTGGTGACCATGCTTGCATAGTGTGCACAAATGAATTTTTAATTTATTTATACATACTATTCAAGTATGGGTGGTATTTTAAAATGAAAGATATTGTTTTACAAAACCGAGCATGCTTGATTTTCTCTCTCATGAGAGCTTCATTATTTTGAGATGGTTGGTTTTCTCTTGAGCATGCTTTGTTCTCATCACTATTTGTGCTTCACTCCTCTATTGATTTTACATGGTGTTGGATATAGTGCCCTCAGAGTCAATTATTGGATCACAAGCACGTGATTTCAATGATTGAGGGAGGACATATACCGGTAGGACAGTCTTACTCGAGATGATAGTATGCTATCTGGTTTATCTTTATCATCGTGTACTGCTTTAGGTGACCTTACGAGTCGCTATTACACGTTGATAGAGCCCCTAGGATTCTTGCTTGACTACCAACAGTATGAGGGCGATCATATACGTGAGAGCTGGAGTCTATAAGCACATCCTTAAAAGGTCCCTAGTCGTGGGAGTTTCGAGACTGGGCATCGATACTCCATTAGTAGACTAGTGTATACAGTCGAGACCCCGACGAGGGGCGGTGGCCGGTCTCACAAGCCATTGGTGTCAGTTGGTTCACCTAAGATGTATACAGGTGCTCATTGGGTTATGAGTACACCGGACAGGACTCGCCGGGAACCTGCTAGTTGGGATTATACCAGACGTCAGATAGCAGTTCCCTGGTGACATGTGTACAGGTTAGTTCATCAACCTGAGATCGTCATTTGTCTCGTGTGAGTTCCCACTGTGCTTTGATTACTACCCTACCACGGCTCAAAGCAGTCGTGCAAACATGTTTTAGTTGGGTACAGTCCCGAGCCACATGGAGGCAGTGAGCGGATCTGCAGGGGTTCGTCTCTCCCGGTATTGGGGGTGAGGTCGCGCTGTGTCTAGGAGAGCCATTACACAAAGCCCTCGGCCGAGGCAGGAGATTTACTGGTAGGTATTCCAGTAGTATCTCAGGGTGTTCTGGGCTTCACTCCGACACGACTTGTACCGCTTTTGGGGGTCTGACTTTTACCAACCCCCTAGGCCCGCCATGCGATACTCATAGACGAACGAACCGGACTGTACGGATATTGTCACTGACAGGCTCAGTAGGGTGTCAGGATGAGTTCGCTCATCGACGTCCCTTTTTGTCAATAGCTGGTGGCCCGTCACGTATGGCTAATACCTCTGACGTGCTAGTGGTTAAATCCACAGCCATAGTATTGACGAGTCTTTAGAGTCCACCACACTCAGTTACTCAAGTTTCGGGCGAAACGCTGTAGAGGCCGTATGGAGATATGGCAGGGTTCGATCAGATACGTGCGGTATTGCACGGATCGTGATCGGACGGATTTTACTAGCCGGCTTTGGTTTAAGCCGAATCCTAGTATTAGACAGTGTAGATTTTGTCTCTTTGCATTTGTGTTCAGTGGGAATACAAATGCGGGCATGTATATGCAGTAGTGGGGTTTTCCTATAATTTATTATGGGATCAGTTTTCTGAAGTTGCCAGTTTGCATTCTGTTCCGGCCGGTTTTCCTTTGTTCTTTCGCGGGCGGACTTTCCGATGGAGGGGGTTATTTGCAAGTTTGCAAATAACATTTATGGAAGGGGGTTTCTTGCATTTGTAGCTTCATCATGATGAGATTCTTTTTAGTCTTTTCCTTTGCTTTTTGAGATGAGATAAGATTTGAAATGGTGTGACTTTTATTCCTAGTTTTCTTCTCATGTCTTACGGTCACCTTGTGCTATCCTACACTCACCTCCCTTGTTGCTATTTCTCTCCACCATTTTATGAGGGGCCGGCCACTATTGGAGAGAGAGAGAGGATTCCTTTTGTTGTGGGAGAAATTATGATATCACATTATGCTTTGCTACAAAAATCTATATGCCATTTCAAAAGCTTTTTCTCTTCTTCCTTCCTCCAATGGCAACTTCACTACCCCAAAGAGACATAGAATCTACACTAGCCTACAGTACCCTTGGACGCGTCGGCTTGCCAACTTCGCGTCCGAGTTGCCTCGGTCCAGAGGTGGGAGCCCGTAAAAGAATTTGGCTACGTGGTGCCCTTTCCGACGAGGAGGTGACGGACGGAGATTCCACGGGAGATCGGAGTGGAGACGAAGACCGAAGGACACGGATCGCTTGGTATAACTCTCTACCCATTCTCTTGATTGCTAGGATTAGGTTAATGGTTACGATCCGGGTTTTATTGTCCGCGGTAGCGCCAGTTTAAAAGTCAAGAAAAATTTTGATTCCGCATTTTGGTCTCGAGGAGGAGGCCGGGGCGCTGCCGTGGCGCAACATGGTATCAGAGCCACGCCATTAACCTTGCCTAGCTTGTTCTAGTGTGTTTACATCTTCGATCGAACAAAATTCCAAAAACCCGCGTTTTCAAATACACAGTTTCTGTCGAAATTTTTTTGGCTCCAAAAATTTTTCAGGGTGTTGAAGAATACTGTGCATGGAAATACAAGCAATCTGTGAAAATTTGGTCGCGAGATCTCACCAAACCGCCGCGGAACCGCGGCCAAACCCATGCTTGGGCCGCGGTTCCGTCGCGCTTTTGACTTGTCAACGCACCAAATTTTTGCAGTGGGCTTTTGGGCTGAAAATAGGGGTTTTGGTATATTCCTTTTGGGCCCAGAATTTCTTTATGTGCTACAGTAATGCTTGGGGCCCACTTGGTAAAATTTGATCGATCGGATGTTTTAAACGCATCAGTTCACAGTATTTACATTATATCTGCGACCGTGAATGTCACTTGATCGGTAAATCTTGTCTAACTGCTATAGCCCGGTTAGACAGATTTGTGAACATGGCATTCACGTTGATGTTCTGTGTTTGTGCTGTGATGTTGCGGATTGGTCGTGGGGGATAGCCTGGATGCAATGTTAGTACAGTTTTGTTTTATATGTACATTTGATATTGCGGGGTGAGCGTCCGACATGTGGACTACCGTCACTGCCTGTTTATATTATTCTTTTGGGGCACGACCAGGTTGCGGTCGATGTACCCGTAGTATGTATATTTTACTTTCTGTACTAGGATTACCCTAAGGTGGGGTGCACGGATAGCCGGGTTCTAGAGGGCAACGAGCCCGCATCTCATGGCATTGAGACGGAGGGGGCTTTACTCTAGAATTGGTGGGCTGTTCGCCACACTCGTAGAGGGTACAGGTTGGCCCAAGGAGGGGTGCCCAAGTTACCAGATTCCGTGAAGTGTTGGGTGGTCCATTCACGTTGCTGAAGGGGGCTGTCTCGCTTCAGGTTTTGGCGGGTAACTTGCCGCGCCCGTAGGGGTCTAGGATTTTCATTCCACAGGCTATCCACACGATCAGGGGAACGTCTGGTTTCAGTAGCGGCTCTATGAAACCCGGGGATCCCAGATATCTGTATTGTTCTGTGATGCTGGTTACATTTCTGTGATGTTGCATTTTATCACGCCTTGAGCGAAAATTATATATTATATATATAATAGTAGATGTTGTATATGTTTTGCATCCGCGCTAGTCCAGTCCCCGCTCTGTCGTTAGTTAAGTAACCTAACGGGTGATGACGGGACCCAGTGGCGTATGCGGATGGCATATACGTACATCATTATTTTCGTTCTTTTGTGGTGTGATCAATTGATGGGACTGCGTTGATTCGGATCAATGCAAGATAAACAAACCTATTCTGATGTTGTTGGGACAATTTTTCAAAAAGCTGTTATTGCAAGGGCGTTCTCTTTTGTTTTGCACAGTGATATTCGGCTATGAATATCCAGCACCTCAGTCGACGAGGCAAGGGCCGAGATCCCTTCACCGGGAGTGACCCCTTGGACAGAAGTTTGCGTCAGAGCAATAACTTCATTATAGCCGATTACTTTTTGCTTTGCATCGTGGTATTCAGTTGGAATATTCTGCACCTCATTCTACGGGGAAAGAGCCGAGATCCCTTCACCGGGAGTGACCTCTTTAGCAAAGGGTTTTCGCCACTATATTTTTATAAAAAACTATGCAGTTCCTTCAACAATATCAAGTTCATTACGTTAAAGGTTTTTCGCCAAAAACCATCCGTAACCCTCCGTCATATCTTACGGGTATTGTTTAGTATTCGTGCTGCGTTTGTTGACTCCGTCAAGGCGTAGTGTACGGTAGCTAAGTGGTGCTTGTTTGTTGCATAAATGGGATTGGTTAGGACAGTCGTGCGGCTTTGTTGACTCCGTCAAGGGCACGTACGGGTGGGTTTAATGCAATCCAGATAATGACGGGTTGAACTTGACTAGGACTATTTGATTTGTTGACTCCGTCAAGGTCACTTGGGTCCTAGGGGTAAAAACACACATCGGGAGTTTCTAAAGAAACTGAAACTTGCCAGGCATGCGCATACCTTCTGGAGTGTGGCGACTTGAGTGGATTCCGTCAAGTTATCATACGATGATAGTTGGATCCCGATTCCCACTGATGAGTTGGTTTACTCCTCGGGTGATCCCGACTAATTCTTCTTTTAGGTTTGGAGAAGAATTTGAGGTTACAGTGGGAGGTTTCCAGATTAGATAAAGTGATAACTATTCTGATCTAGGTTAGAGTGCACGCTGAGTGTTTCTTTTCTGTCTCTCTTTGGCAGCGACCATTGACCCGACCCTAGACTATGACTCAGTGACCAAGTTGACCGAACCTTCTTAACACTGGCTTTTGGATTGTCAGAGTTGCAAACCTCATTGCCACTCCTACTTCTACCCTTTTCTCCAGGACACCCCGTATTACTACGAACGTCCACTTCCATTGGACAAAACCATCGTATGGTTATATACGAACTCGAAGGAATTCGAGGATGGTTTCCGGTTCTGGAGAAAACGAATAGGGCTATTCAGTTGTCTTTTCTTTTTACCTTCTCTCAGGTTGCGAGTACTCCTTGGTTTAGGAGATAGTACACCTATTACGCAAATTGGATAGTCTTCTTCCAAATCTTAGGCTGGTGCCGAGCGGTGGGGAATGAAGAAAACCAATTAGCATAATGATGGTGTACAGAAGGTATTAAGTTAAGACAAAGAAAGGGATTAGTAAGAGGGAAAAGTAAATTGCGACTGCTATTCACGACCAAACCAAGTATTTCTTCGCCAATCCTAAATCACCTTTGTATTTCTCCAGGACACTCCGTATCACTACGAAGATCCCAAGTTTATTGGATAATCCATCGTATGGTTATATACGAACTCGAAAGGAACTTGTTCCAGTTCGGGGATGGATCCTGGTTCAGGAGAAATAGGAATAAGCTTTATTCGGTTGTCTTTTATCTTTACCTTCTCTCGCATTGCGAGTGTTCCTAGGATTAGGACAGTACACCCATTATGCTTATTGGATAGTCTTCTTCCAAACCATAGGCTGGTGCCGAACGGTAGGGAAAGAAGAAAACCATTTGGCCTAAAGGGGTGTACAGAAGGTAATGACTAAAGACATATAAAGGGATTTGGACAGATGGCAAAGAGATATACGGTTACAGTTGTGAATCTGGATACTGGAAGAGGCATTGCTAGGAATACCAGGATACCCCATAGAAACATTTTTATGTTTCAGTTTCACTGTGTACTGTTAAAAGAAAACTGATTTCCCAATTAGACACTTGCTCCAGGGTATGTATTTACCAGGTATGATTCTCACATCTGTATGGTTTTACAGATGATGAGTGGGAGTAACTTATTGGGAATTAGGTGATCATCCTCATTATATCGGAATTCGTTGTAATTGGTGATATTTGAGGAAGTCACCTGGGTTGTTTGCCGGACGACAAATATTTGGTTTTGAATATCCGTTGTTCTGCACCAATTTCAAATTGATATATCTGTACGTCTATTTTTTATAGAGTGAGATATGACTTTTTGAAATTATGTCTATGACATTTACCTATATCAGTGGATGGTTAGGTAAGGAGCATTGAACAGCGGTGTAATTCTTCTTAACCATAAGTACAGTTTTCAACCTACGACACACAGTGAATGAGTTATTACACTCAGGGGACTTATACGGAGTATTGTATGTTGTCCAGTGTCCATTAGGACAGAGGGGTTGGTCCTCGTACTATATTCAGTTTACTTATGACTTCTCTAGTTCTTAGACAATGTTTCGTAGAAACACGGGGTCTAAGTTTTGAGAAGTTATAGGTATAAGAGTAAAGTAGAGAACCAGGTATTGCAAGTATCGGGATTCTTCAAGGTGATCGAAGATATAGATACTTGTGTATGGTATTCAGTTGATAGTAATGATTAAGAGAACTTGCTTCCCTTTCAGGTTACTCATAATTGGAAGTACTCCTAAGTTGAGTAATGCTGATCGGCCTCTTTCCATTTCGTTGACATGCACTGGAGACAGCTGCATGATTTGAATCTGGTTCAATTAAATCAGTGCCTCTATTTCTGTATTGGATATAGAATAGTTCATATCTTAACGATGTTAAGGTACGGGGAGTTTTCCGGCTTATGCTTAAAACCAGACTCCGGATAACTCAAGGCACGTTCTGTAATGGCTGTTTGTGGGTTGACCCAGGCTATGACGAGGGTTGACTTTCTACCATCTGGAAGATCAATAGTGATATTGTTCTTGACTCGCCACATTTTTAAAAGAAATGGATTTTTTCAGAAAATAGTAGTGGGAGTATGGTAGAACTGGAAGTGATTCCAGAACCGCAAACGATTACTGAAGATTTGATAAGAACCTAAAGATTCAATCTGATTTGACATTCCATTGTCCACTCCGCAGATGAAGTGGGTAACCTCAGGCACCCGAGAGGTACTTCGGTATGCTCAAGGACGGTGGCAGGGAGGTTCTTGTTTACCCAGACTTGCCATTGCTGTTGTTCCAGACTGTGAGACCCGGCAGGAGGATGAGTATAGCGTCATTCTAAACTGGCTTTAGAAGTGTATGTCTATATGACTCTGCCAGAGGGTTGTCGTAGTCAGTGGGAGCAATGGAAGCACAGTGGGCAAGAGGCTTATGTCTATTTATAGACTTATGCAGATATAGCGGAGATAGATCATCTATTTCTGATGTGACAGTCATAGGTTTGACTTCATCAGAATAGGGAATGGATCTGTTAACAAGGTAGTAGGGTGTGATGTCCTGGTATTAGGATGACATACACAGAGTAGGAAGTGATATTCCTATACTACGATCGGTTATACTTTAGTTGTCACACAGTGGTTTCTCCACATAGGACTTGGATATTATATCAGACATTCTGGTTACTGGATCTATGGCTTTAGATCTAGATTTGGGTGGTTTCCCAATCTAGGTACTTTGACAGCATTCTATGAGTATTTAGAATGGACGACTCCTGGCACGGTAGTGTATCTGCAGGTGATGGAGTCACCCTCTCTAAAGGTGTCTTACAGACTAAAGGGGAGAGGGATACGCATGCTTGGCAGATCACTTGCTTAGGCAATTGAGTCAATCATGAAATGTCAAGTACCACACCAGATGTTGTTTTTGCAGTAGGTGCAATAAGTTGATATTGATCCAATTTTGGAGAAACAGTCGGAAGCAGCTCTAGAACATAAGTGGATGTTCTAGGGATATGATAACGGCAGTCTCCTTCGGGAGACAGTTATCATTCCAGACTTCCAAGGTGACCTGGATGACAGCGTGGCTGTCAGAGTTATAGTTTTCCCTCTGACGAGGGGCAGTATTTTGGACAGGTGGTCCAGGTGGATACTGAGGGAAAGGCATGGTGCAGGATACTGATTAAGTTCAGTTGACGATACAGTCTAAGAAGTTTGGATTTGGAGTTCATTTATGAACTAGGTCCCATCAGACATCCAGACATTCTAAGACAGGTATTGCTCATTTCGGGAGATGGCTTTCTCCGCGAACTTGAGATATAGAGAGACATAGAAAGAAACATCAAAGCGGATCTACTCACTGAGGCTATTCCTCGAACGCAATAGTTTTGCAAACGAGCTTTATGAGACTGACTAGTAGAGGAGTTGGGTGTTCGGTATCACACGGGCTGTGAGTATGCGACATCGCAATAAATAGCCTTGAGTGCAAGTGGGAGATTGTTGGATATAGTGCCCTCAGAGTCAATTATTGGATCACAAGCACATGATTGCAATGATTGAGGAAGGACCTATACCGGTATGACAGTCTTACTCGAGATGATAGTATGCTATCTGGTTTATCTTTATCATCGTGTACTGCTTTAGGTGACCTTACGAGTCGCTATTACACGTTGATAGAGCCCCTAGGATTCTTGCTTGACTACCAGCAGTATGAGGGCGATCATATACGTGAGAGCTGGAGTCTATAAGCACATCCTTAAAAGGTCCCTAGTCGTGGGAGTTTCGAGACTGGGCATCGATACTCCATTAGTAGACTAGTGTATACAGTCGAGACCCCGACGAGGGGCGGTGGCCGGTCTCACAACCTATTGGTGTCAGTTGGTTCACCTAAGATGTATACAGGTGCTCATTGGGTTATGAGTACACCGGACAAGACTCGCCGGGAACCTGCTAGTTGGGATTATACCAGACGTCAGATAGCAGTTCCCTGGTGACATGTGTACAGGTTAGTTCATCGACCTGAGATCGTCATTTGTCTCGTGTGAGTTCCCACTGTGCTTTGATTACTACCCTACCACGGCTCAAAGGAGTCGTGCAAACAGGTTTTAGTTGGGTACAGTCCCGAGCCACATGGAGGCAGTGAGCGGATCTGCAGGGGTTCGTCTCTCCCGGTATTGGGGGTGAGGTCGCGTTGTGTCTAGGAGAGCCATTACACAAAGCCCTCGGCTGAGGCAGAAGATTTACTGGTAAGTATTCCAGTAGTATCTCAGGGTGTTCTGGGCTTCACTCCGACATGACTTGTACCGCTTTTGGGGGTCTGACTTTTACCAACCCCCTAAGCCCGCCATGCGATACTCATAGACGAACGGACCGGACTGTACGGATATTGTCACTGACAGGCTCAGTAGGGTGTCAGGATGAGTTCGCTCATCGACGTCCCTTTTTGTCAATAGCTGGTGGCCCGTCACGTATGGCTAATACCTCTGACGTGCTAGTGGTTAAATCCACAGCCATAGTATTGACGAGTCTTTAGAGTCCACCACACTCAGTTACTCAAGTTTCGGGCGAAACGCTGTAGAGGCCGTATGGAGATATGGCAGGGTTCGATCAGATACGTGCGGTATTGCACGGATTGTGATCGGACGGATTTTACTAGCCGGCTTTGGTTTAAGCCGAATCCTAGTATTAGACAGTATAGATTTTGTCTCTTTGTATTTGTGTTCAGTGGGAATACAAATGCGGGCATGTATATGTAGTAGTGGGGTTTTCCTGTAATTTATTACGGGATCAGTTTTCTGAAGTTGCCAGTTTGCATTCCGTTCCGGCCGGTTTTCCTTTGTTCTTTCGCGGCCGGACTTTCCGATGGAGGGGGTTATTTGCAAGTTTGCAAATAACATTTGTGGAAGGGGGTTTCTTGCATTTGTAGCTTCATCATGATGAGATTCTTTATTAGTCTTTTCCTTTGCTTTTTGAGATGAGATAAGATTTGAAATGGTGTGACTTTTATTCCTAGTTTTCTTCTCATCTCTTACGGTCACCTTGTGCTATCCTACACTCACCTCCCTTGTTGCTATTTCTTTCCACCATTTTATGAGGGGCCGGCCACTATTGGAGAGAGAGAGAGGATTCCTTTTGTTGTGGGAGAAATTATGATATCACATTATGCTTTGCTACAAAAATCTATAAGCCATTTCAAAAGCTTTTTCTCTTCTTCCTTCCTCCAATGGCAACTTCACTACCCCAAAGAGACATAGAATCTACACTAGCCTACAGTACTCTTGGACGCGTCGGCTTATCAACTTCGCGCCCGAGTTACCTCGGTCCAGAGGTGGGAGCCCGTAAAAGAATTTGGCTACGTGGTGCCCTTTCCGACGAGGAGGTGACGGACGGAGATTCCGCGGGAGATCGGAGTGGAGACGAAGACCGAAGGACACGGATCGCTTGGTATAACTCTTTACCCATTCTCTTGATTGCTAGGATTAGGTTAATGGTTACGATCCGGGTTTTATTGTCCGCGGTAGCGCCAGTTTAAAAGTCAAGAAAAATTTTGATTCCGCATTTTGGCCTCGAGTAGGAGGCCGGGGCGCTGCCGTGGCGCAACACATGGTTGCCTCCACCTTCATTCACCACCTCCTCTCAACCCTCTCATGTGTTGAGAATCATGAGAGGAGGTGAGATAAGATAGACTAACACTTGGATTACATACACTACATCCTAGGCTTTCTAGAGTAGCATCCTAGAAACTCAAGTTGCTTCACTTGCATCCATTATGTGAAGCTAGAGCCACAACTACATCTCTCGGGTGGATCATCATCGATGGAGGGAGACCGGCGACCAAGCTTGATCAAGGAGCCTCTATGAGCTTGGGAAGATGGTTGAAGAGCGAAGGACACGAATCAACTCGGTATAACCATTCTAACTTCTTTATATATGCTTGCTAGTATAGGGTTTATGGTAGATCCGGGCATTGGGTAATGGTAGCGCCTGTTTAGAAAAATTTTGTTCCATATTTGGCCATGGTTTGATGGCCGGGACGCTGCCGTAACCCAACATGGTATCAGAGTGAACCCGTAAACCCCTTACTAGCAGTTTTAGCAATATTAAACTATCGAAATCGAAACAACTCCAAAACAGTGCACTGCACATTCCAGTTTCTGTCAATTTTCTGAGTCTTCAAAAAATTTTTTTAGCAACTGCAGAAAACTACTATGGTGACCACAAGAGCACACACCAAATACAAACCCATTCCACCCATTTTGGACCGAGCACATTAAGGAATTTTCCGAGCCGGCCGGCCTGGGGAGGGTATTTGGGCTTCGTATTTTGTGTGTTGTCCGGTCTCTGGAATATTGGTTCAGTGGTATTGCTAGTTTAGCCTAGTTTTGATATTGCTTTATCTAGTTGTTTGGGGCTATTCGGGGTGTTTTGAAGTCGATGTTTTAACACTGTTTAAATGTTTATCAGTACATACATTACTATCTGCGACCGTGAATGTCATTCGAGCGGTACAACTCGTCTAATTGCTATATGTTCTTTTAGACGAGTTTGCGAACGTGACATTCACGTTGATATTCTGTGTTGTGCCGTGTTGTGGTTGGATCGTCGTGGTGGATAGCTTGGGTGCAATGTTGGTACAATTTAGTCTCATTTGTATATTTGATATTGCGGGGCGAGCGTCCGACATGTGGACATCCGTCACTACCAGTTTGTATATTATTTATTTAGGGCATGACCGGATTGAGGTTGATGTCACCCTTGTACATATTATTTTCTTTTCTGTACTCGGATTACCCCGCGGTGAAGTGCACGAATAGCCGGATTTTAGAGGGCAACGGGTCCATATCTCATGGCGTTGAGACGGAGGGGACCTTACTCTAGAATTGGCGGGCTATTCGCCGCACTCGTAGGGGGTATAGGTATGACCCACGGAGGGGTGCCAAAGTTACCGGATTCCGTGAAGTGCTGGATGACCCATTCACGTTGTTGAAGGGGATTGCCCCACTTCTGGTTTTGGCGGGTAACTTGCCGCACTTGTAGGGGTCTAGGTTTCATTGCACAGGCTATCCACACGACAGGGAACATCGAGTCTCATTTGTGGCTCAAGTGAAACCGGGGGCTCCAAGATTATCTACCACTCTATGTTGCTTGGCTGAGATTCTGTGATGTTGCTTTATATAATGTCTGGGACGATTGTTATATATATTTATATATATACTAGTAGATATTGTATATGTTTTGCACCCGCGCTAGTCCAGTCCCCGCTCTGTCATTAGTTAAGTAACCTAACGAGTGATGACGGAACCCAGTGGCGAATGCGGATGGCATATGCGTATATCATATTTTCGTTTTTTTCTGGTGTGATTAATTGATAGGACTGCGTTGATTTTGATCAATGCAAGAATAAAACAAACCTATATATGATGTTGTTGGAACCAAGTTTTTAAAAACTGACATTACAGACGTTCTCTTTTACTTTGCACAGTGGTATTCGATTGGGAATATCTTGCGCCTCATTCGACGAGGCAAGGGCCGAGATCCCTTTATCGGGAGTGACCCCTTGAGTAAAAGTTTGCGTCAACGTAATAACTTCACTATAGTCGTTTCCTTTTGCTTTGCATCATGGTATTTAGTTTAGAATATCCTGCATCTCATTCGACGAGGATAGAGCCGACATCACTTCACAGGGAGTGACCTCTTTAGCAATAGTTTGCGCTACTATATATTTGGAAAACCACTCAGTTCCTTCAACGATATCAAGTTCATTACGTTAAAGGTTTTTCGCTAAAAACCAGTCGTAGACCTCCGTCATTTCGGATTGGTAGTGCTTAGTATTCGTGCTACGTATTTCGATCTTTAGGCGAGGCGTAGTGTTCGGTAGCTATGTAATACTTTTCCGTTGCATGGATATGCGATTGATTAGGACAGTCGTGTGATCATTTTGATCTTTAGTCAAGGCTCGTACGGATGGGTCTAATGCAATCAAGATAATGACGGGTAGAACTTGACTAAGACCTTTTGATATTTTGATCTTTAGTCAAGGTCACTTAGGTCCTAGGAGTAAAAAATCACATCGGGAGTTTCAAACATACAGGAAACGTACCAGGCTTGCGCATACCTTCTGGAGTGTGGTAACTTGAGTGGATTCCATCAAGCTATCATGCGATGATAGTTGGATCCCGATTCCCGCTGATGAGTAGAACTACTCCTCGGGTGATTTTAGATGATCCCGACTAATTCTCCTTTTGGTTTGGAAGAGAATTCGAGGAAAAAGTGGGAGCCATCCTGATTAGATAAAGTGATTAACCATTCTAATCTAGGTTAACGTGCATGCTGAGTATTTCTTTTCTCTCTCTCTTTGGCTGTGACCATGACCTAACCATAAACTAAAACTCATGAACCAAGTTAACCGAACCTTCTTAAAACACTTTAGCTTTTGGAATGTCACAGTGTCGCATATATCATTGCCACTTTTACGTCACCTTTGCATTTCTCCAGAACACCCCGTATCACTACGAACATCCACTCCTATTGGATAAATCCATCGTATAGTTACAAACGAACTCGAAGGAACTTGTTCCAGATTCGAGGATGGATTCTTGTTCTGGAGAGATTGAATAAGATTATTCGGTTGTCTTTTCCCTTTACCTTCTCTCAGGTTGTGAGGGCTCTTAGGATTAGGAGAGGGTACACCTATTGAGCTTATTAGATAGTCTTCTTCCAAACCATAGGCAGGTGCCGAAATGTGGGGAAGGAAGAAAACCAATTAGCCTAAAGGTGGTGTACAGAAGGTAATAAGTAAAGACATATAAAGGGATTAGAATAACGGCAAAGAAAATTGTGACTGCTATCATTCACGACAAAACCGTGTATACCTCTGTCACTCCCACATCCACTTTGGATTTCTCCAGAACACTTCGTATCACTGCGAATGTCCATAATGCTTGGACATGCCATCGTATAGTTACATACGAACTTGAAGGAATTCGTTCCAGATTCGAGGACGGTTTCCGGTTCAGGAGAAATAGAATAGAATTATTCAGATGTCTTTTCCCATTACCTTCTCTCAGGTTGCGAGGGCTCCTGGAATAAGGAGTGTACACCTATTACGCTTATTGGATAGTCTTCTTCCAAACCTTAGGCTGGTGCCGAAGGGCAGGGAAGGAAGAAAACCAATTAGTCTAAAGAAGGTGTACAGAAGACATAATAAAAGGATTGAAGTGAGGGCAGGTAAGTATATGGTTACAGTCATGAATCAGGATAGTGGAAGAGGCATTACTAAGAATACCCGGTTACCCCTTTCGAAACATTTTCATGTTTCAGATTTACTGTGCAATGTTAATTGAAAACCGTTTTCCCAATTGGATTCTAACTCCAGGGTATGTATACCAGATCAGTTTCTCACATTTATATGTTATTACAGATGGTGAGTGGGAGTAAGATATTGGGAATTGGGTGATTAGATTCTCATAATATCGGAATTCGTTGTAATTGGTGATATTTGAGGAAATCACCTGGGTTTTGCCTGACGGGAAATATTTGGTTTTGAATATCCGTTGTTATGCACCAATTTCAAACTGATATATCTGTACGTTTATTTTATGAAGTGAGATATAACTTTTTGAAATTATGTCTGTGACATTTACGTATATCAGTTGATGGTTAGGTATGGTGCATTCAACAGCGGTGTAATTCTTCTTAACCATAGCACAGTTTTCAACCTACGATGCACATGGTTTTGAGTTATTGAACTCAGTGGACTTATACAAAGTATTTTACGTTGTCCAGTGTCCATTAGGACAAAGGGGTTGGTACCCATACTATATTTTGTTTACTCATGACTTCTCAAGTTCTAGACAAGCATTTCGTTGAAATACAAGGTCCAGATTGAGAAGTTATAGGTATAAGAATAAAGTAGAGAACCATTTGTTGGAAGTATCAGGATTCTTCGAGGTAGTCGAAGATGTAGATACTTGTGTTTGGTATTCCGTTGATAGTAATGGTTTTTGAGAACTCACTTCTCTTTCAGATTACTCATATATGGATGCGCTCCTAGATAAGTAATGATGATTGGGCCTTTTTCCATTTGGTTGATATGCACTGGAGACAGCTGCATGATTTTGAATTTGGTTCCAATTAAATTAGTGCTTTTGTTTCTATAATATATATAGAATCAATTAACATCTTAACGATGTTAAGGTATAGGGAGTTGTCCGGCTGATGCTTAAAACCAGAATCCGGATAAACTCGAGGCACGTTTCAGTAATGGCAGTTTGTGGGTTATCCCGGGCTTTGACGAGGGTTGACTTTCTACCATCAAGAAGATCAATAGTGATATTGTTCTTGACTCGCCACAGTTTTTGTAAAATGGATTTTTTCAGAAAACAAAAGTGGGAGTATGGTAGAACTGGAAGTGGTTCTAGAACCACAAACGATTACTGAAAATTTAATAGAACCTAAACATTCAATTGGATTCGACATTCCATTAGCCACTCCGCAGATTTGGTGGGTAATCTCAGGCACCCGAGAGCTACTTCGGTCTTCTCAGAGACGGTGACAGGGAGGTTCTTGTTTACCCAGACTTTCCATTGCTGCTGTTCTAGACTATAAGACTCGGCAGGAGAATGAGTATAACGTCGTTCTAAACTAGCTTTAGAAGTGCACGTGTATATGACTCTACCAGAGGGTTGTTGTAGTCAGTAGGAGCAGCGGAAGTATAGTGGACAAGTAGCTTATGTCTATTTATAGACTAAAACAGGTATAGCGGAAATAAATCATCTATTTTTGATGTGATAGTCATAGGCTTTGACTTCATCAGAATAGAAGATGGATCTGGTAAGAAGGTAGTAGGGTGTCATGTCCTGGTATTTGAGATGACATGCACTTTATAGGAAGTGAAATTCCTATACTACGATCGGGTATAATGTGGTTGTCACATAGTTGTTTCTCCACATAGGACATGGATATAATATCAGGGTTTCTGGTTACTAGATCTATGGTTTTAGATCTAGATTTGGGAAGTGTCCTAATTTGTGTACTTGACACTATTCTAAAGTGTTTTAGAATGGACGACTCCTAGCATGGTGGTGTACCTGCAGGTGATGGAGTCACCCTCTCTAAAGGTGTCTTACAGACTAAAGGGGAGAGGGATCTGCATGATTAGCATATCACTTGCTTAGGCAATTGAGTTAATCATGAAATGTCAAGTACCACACCAGCTGTTGTTTTTGCACTAGCTGCAATAAACATATATTAATCCAATCCTGGAGAGATGTTCGGAAGCAGTTTATGAACATAAGTGGATGTTCCAGGGATATGGTAATGGCAGCCTCCTTCAGGAGACGGTTATCATTTCAGGCTTCTAAGGTGACCTGGATGACAGAGTGGATGTCTGAGTTATAGTTTTTCCCTCTTCTGAGGGACAATATGTTGGACATGTGGTCCAAGTGGATATTGAGGAAGGCATGGTGCAGGACACTGATTAAATTCAGTGGATGATACAGTCTAAGAAGTTTGCTGGATTTGGAGTTCATTTATGAACTGGGTCCCATCAGATATCCAGACAAATTCTAAGACAAGGTATTGCTCATTTCGGGAGATGGTTATTCTCCACGAAGTTGAGATATAGAGAGATAAAGATAGAAACACTGGAGCGGATCTACTCACTGATACTATTTCTCGAACACAATAGTTTCACAAACGAGCTTTGCGAAACTTCTTAGTAGAGAAGTTGGGTGTTCGGTATCACATGAGCTATGAGTATGCGACACCGCAATAATTGGCTTTAAGTGTAAGTGGGAGATTGTTAGCTATAGTGCCCACAAGGCAATTATCGTAGTCACAGGCAGGTAATTATGACGATTGAGGGATGACCTATACCGGTAGAACAGTCTTACTCGAGATGATAGTATGCTATCTGGTTTGTCTTTATCATCACTATTACATGTTGATAGAGCTCATAGGATTCTTGCTTGACTACCAGCATTATGATGGCGATCATATACGTGGGAGATGGTGGTCTATAAGCACATCCTTAAATGTCCCTAGTCGTGGGAGTTTCGAGACTGGGCATCGATACTCCAGTGTAGACTAGTGTATACTGATCGTAACCCCGACGAGGGGCGGTGGCCAGGTCTCACAAGCCATTGGTGTTAGTTTGTTCACCTAAGATAGTATACAGGTGCTCATTGGGTTATAAGTATACTGGACGGACTCGCCGGGAACCTGCTAGTTGGTACTATACATATTGTCAGATAGCAGTTCCCAGGTGACACGTATACAAGTTAGTCTGTCGACTTGAGATCGTCATTTGTCTCGTGTGAGTTCCCACTGTGCATTGATTACTACCCTACCATGGCTCAAAAGAGTCGTTCAAACAGGTTTTAGTTGGGTACAGTCCCGAGCCACATGGAGGCAGTGAGCGGATTGTCGGAGATTCGACTCTCCCGGTATTGGGGGTTGATGTCGCGCAGTGCATGGGTGGCCATCACCAGAAATCCTTGGCAAAGGTAGTCGAGAATTACTGATCTAGGATCGATAGTTTCTCATGTGGTGATGGGTTTCATACAGACATGAATTATCGCGTTATTAGGGATCTGACTTTATCCACCCCTAGACTCGATATGCGATACTCTTAGATGAACAGACCGGACTGTATGGATATTGTCACTGTCAGGCTCAGTAGGGGTTCAGGATGAGTTTACTCGTCGACCTCCCTTTCGCTCAATACCTGGGTAGCCGTTACGTACTGCTAGTGCCGCTGACGTGTTTATGGTTAAACCCACTGCCAGCGTATTGACGAGTCTTTAGAGTCCCACACAGAAGGTTTCCCTGGTTCTGGCGAAATGATGTAGTAGCCGTATTGGATATGTGCAGGGTTCCGATCGATTAATGTACTTTGTATCCGGACTTTCGATCGGACAGTTGATAATACTAGCCAGCTCGGGTTTGAGCCGGATTATTAAATTAGGTATTGATTTAATAATTTACGTATATGTATTTCGATACGTATATTCTAGTATTATGTTCTTTGTGTTATTCTATCTCTTTGGGTATTCGTATTTCGGTACGATTGCAGGTATGTATATACAGTAGAATGTAATCTACATTTTATCCGGGAAACATTCTAGAAGGTGGCCACCTCATTTTTGGATTTGACCATTTTTTGGAAAATGGTAAATGAGGTGGAAATTGGAAAATGGGGAGTATGGTGGTGACCATGCTTGCACAGTGTGCACAAATGAATTTTTAATTCATTTGTGCATACTATTCAAGTATGAGTGGTATTTTAAAATGAAAGATATTGTTTTATAAAACCGAGCATGCTTGATTTTCTTTCTCACGAGAGCTTCATTATTTTGAGATGGTTGGTTTTCTTTTGAGCATGCTTTGTTCTCATCACCATTTGTGCTTCACTCCTCTCTTGATTTTCCATGGTTGCCTCCACCTTCATTCATCATCTCCTCTAAACCCTCTCATGTGTTGAGAATCATGAGAGTATGTGAGATGAGATAGACCAACACTTGGATTACATACACTACATCCTAAGCTTTCTAGAGTAGCATCCTAGAAACTCTAGTTGCTTCACTTGCATCCATTATATGAAGATAGAGCCACAACTACATCTCTCGGGTGGATCATCATCGATGGAGGGAGACCGGCGACCAAGCTTGATCAAGGAGCCTCTAGGAGCTTGGGAAAATGGTTGAAGACCGAAGGACAAGGATCAACTCGGTATAACCATTCTAACTTCTTTATATATGCTTGCTAGTATAGGGTTTAGGGTAGATCCGGGCATCGGGTAATGGTAGCGCCAGTTTAGAAAATTTTTGTTCCGCATTTGGCCACGGTTTGATGGCCGGGACGCTGCCGTAACCCAACAGTTCCCAAGCTAGCTTGCAGACTCTGCCAAAACTGCGATCGAAATCTGGTGTCACGATCGGAGACAATACAAACTGGTACTCCATATAATCTCACGATCTCCTGCATGAGTTCATGAGTATCAGAAATAGTACAATATGAAGAGTTAAATCTTACTTAGATTCAGACTTACTTCCATGTCCTTCTTTGCTAGTGTCTCTATAAATTGGCCAACGCAAAATGGGATGAAGTGAGCCGACTTTGTGAGTCGATCCAAAATAACCCATACCGCATCGTTACCTTTAGTGCTGTGAGGAAGTTCAGTCACGAAGTCTATGGTGATGTGTTGCCCCTTCCATTCTGAAATAGGTAATGATTGAAGTAAACCAGCAGTCCTGTGATGTTCAGCTTTTACTTGCTGACACACCAAGCATTTGGCTACGTTTCTGGCTACTTCACGCTTCATTCCATGCTACCAGTAATATTACCGCAGATCTTTGTACATCTTAGTACCACCAGGGTATACTCAGTATGGAGAGCTGTGAGCTTCTTTCATCAACTCTTACCGAACAGAATCTTGTGATACACACAATCTACTTTCGTATCTCAAAGATCCGTCTTCATGGATGATGAAGTCTGTTCTAAGTCCACTTTCTACTTGTTCTCTGATCTTTTGCAACTTGGCATCGCTTTCTTGAGCTGCTTTGATCTGATTGACAATAGTAGATTGAACTTGTAAATTCATCAACTCTGAAGTATTACCTGGCATAATCACTTCAATCTCCATCTAGTTCAAGTCTTGCTGAAGCTTCCACTGTGCGGTGAGATTCATTGATAGTGGCTGGCGACTAAATGCAGCAAGAACTACATTCACCTTCCCTGAATGATATTGTAGGTTGATGTCGAAGTCCACCATAAGTTCTAGCCATCTTCTGTGCCGCATATTCAGCTCTTTCTAAGTAAACACATACTTCAGACTTTTGTGGTATGTGTATATATCTACCCGTTCTCCAAGAAGATAATGACGTCAAATTTTCAGTGCAAATATAACTGCTGACAACTCTAATTCATGCGTTGGATAATTGCGCTCATGAATCTTCAACGGTCTTGATGCATAAGTTACAACTTTTCCATGCTAGTGTAGAACACATCCTAATCCCTTACCGGATGCATCGCAATACACTATGAAACCTCCAGATTGGTATGGTATTACGAGAATAGGCGCTGATGTCAATCTTGACTTGAGTTCTACAAAAACCTGTTCGCATGCTTCTGACCACACAAATGCTTCATATAATACCCAGTACCTATTATACAGTTAAATACGAATTTAAATAAACTTCATTTATACTAATTTATTTCTCTGTATTTTACATTCATTTTATATTTTTTTCCTATTGTATATGTTATATTATTTTTCCCAGACCCTAATTCCATTTCTTTATCCTAACAATTATTCTAGCCTATTCTCTTTTATTGTATATCTAAGGCACAATGGCCTAAAGCCCTAACCCTATAACCCAACACTCTTGCTCAACTGCCTCAATTCTTTTGAATTCCCCCATTTAACCCCACTTTATACTTAAATCAATTCCCATTAAATTCTATATCTCAAATTAATAACCATAATGCTTATTTAATTATTTTAATCATCTCTCTCTCTCTCACCGTTCACTCATTCTCTCTCTCAGATCGTTCTCTCACTCTCTCTTTTTTCTCTCCTTCTCTCTCTCTCTCTCACTCTCGCCCCCTCATCACCTCCTTCCTCCATCGATGAGCTCCACCCCTCAAGATCACCTCAGCCGTGATTGAGCTCCCCTCACCACCACGACCACGAGCCACCTCCGAAGAACCCTGCCTTGCCCTCACCTCCGTACAACACCCATCACCATTGCTGCCGTCCACATTGCTGCTGCCAAAATCGCCGACGAACCCTCCGCTGACGAGCCCCAGTCACCTCCACACCACCTTTACCCTCTCACAACCGAGCTTCAACCCATCGCCAACACCCCCAGAGCCGTAGCCGCCAACACCCGCTGTCGTCATTGCCGCCACTGCACCCCCATCACCATCGTGACCTCCACCTACAACATCACCACTCTCCTCGTCTCCTCTCTCAAGCCCACGTCTTCTCCTCCTCTCTCGAACACCTAGCTCCTGAGCTATTCATCCCACGCCGTCATCAACCCCAAGCACAGCCTTCTGCTCACCTCAGCGTCTTCTGACCACCACCGTGACCACCTCCATGTTGCCTCCAACACCATAGATGAGCCGAGATCCCCCACCTCCTCCACAGAACCCCATAAACTCCATCACCGGGATCCTTCTTTGCCTCCTCGAAGCCTGCGACCTGGGCCATCTCCGATGAGCTTCCTTCCATCGTCGGCAGATCTCCAGCGATCACTTCCTATACGACACCACCACATTTTCCTTTCTCCACAATCCCGAGCTCCTTTCCTTCATCCTCCGAACACCTTCATTGCCACGACCAACTACTGCCAACCTCAAACCCAATCGCCAACATCCTAGCCGGTGCCTCACTGCCTCGTCGCCTTTCACTTCACCACCGGCCACTAACCCACAACCCCGAGCATGGCCTCTGCGCAATACTAGAACCCCATCAAGCTAGCCCAAGCTTCAAACCAAGCACTGGTCATTTCATCGAGCACTTGCATCCATCGTCAATCGCCGCTATTCCAGCCGCCGTCACCGTCGTCCAAGCCATCTCTACCGTCATTGTGTCCATCACCGTTGTCGACGCAGCAGCCGACGCAACGCCAGCGCACGTCCGTCACACCCACGAGCCATAAAGCATAAGATCGAGCTCCATCGAGGCCAACTCTTGTCGTGTTTGTGTCGTGCCATTGCCATAGATCACTGTTGCTGCAGTGTCGTCATCGTCATCGATATGTCGTCAGGCAAGTTCTAAGACCCGCTTACATGCTATAATGTTTATATGTCGATATATGATCCGATAATATCTCATGATTTGTATTAGACCGTATTCATTTAAATTAATTTGGATCTGGGTATTAATCGAGTTAAACACCTCATGTTAATGTCGTATTGAAGTTCGTATGTTATTCCTCTTATGAATTGAACAAAAAAAATGGATCTTTCCGATAATAAACGACTGATTAGTTTAGGTGTTCGATACGTATTTTCGTATGAAAATCTTATCTAGTTTGGCGGAATTTATGGTTATTAGATTACTTTAGAGACAAAGGATAACGGGTAAAAAGTTGGTTTGAAAATATGGACTTAAACATTATAGAATGTCAACCTCTTTTAGGTCCGACAAATCTGAAATTTCTCATACACTTAACTTGTGAAAATCGTAATAATTTAGTTATATACTGAAATGCAGTGTTCAAGGGCTCGTATCGAAGCCGACTCGACAACCTAGAACTCCATATAATTTATATTTTTTTCTATTTAAAGCTGTGATGAAAACTGTTCGGGAATGCGGCTCTGGATTGCAGTCCATAGCAGCACTGCTTGTCGATAGTTGAAATAAAATGCTTTTACAACTCTGTGTGAAAATGGTATTATGCGAAACCCTATACCGTTGTGAAGGTTAATCAATTAGATAACTATTGGAGGTGGTTTCATTTGTTTTTACCATCTTTTTCTATTTTAATCATATTTTAAATCATCAATACGTACTGCAGTCCCAAGCAGGGACAAAACATATATCCCGATCTTAAATAATGTATAAATCTTAGTACACAGAGGATATTGTTGATCTGTCTAGCGCGTTGGAAACCTAACTAATAAACCTAAATATCATACAACTATAGCGTCGCCTAATTATGATCCCAACAGGGTAAAAACTGTGTTACGAAATGGACTTTCAGTTCAGGAACTGAATTTCCAGCAGAGAACACTTAAAAAGAAATGACCGTAATTCGCGAACCCGAAACCCGATTGACTTGAAACCAATTTCGTTGAATTGATGATTAAGTTTAATTTTACCCCTTTTGTATCATTTTACTTAATTCTGATTGTGCGAGTTAATGTGATTTTTCTAAGTTCCTAAGATGTGTAATGACTTGTATTGCTTATGATTTGTTTAGCGACATAATTCACATATTTACCCAACTGCGATACCTCTAGTGATAATGAACGTTCTTATTAATTCTCAGTGTATAATGTATTGTTGAACGTGAATGGTATCGGTTTAGTTGTGTCGAGTACGCCAGTAAAAAGTGAATGATTCGTAATAGTGAACAACACAGTGAATAGTGAATAAAGCAGTGTTATTGGTGCGTACTTGTATACAACTAGCCCATACTTATAGATAGTGAAACCTGGGGAAAAAGGGAAATCGAAGTGGAAAGGAACTTGTATTTAGCGAGGTTAGCGATCTAGAGGATGATCATTCGAACAACGACTCCTCTATATATATTAGGTTTGGACCTAGCGGTCCGGCTGACAGGGTTATGTCTCGGGCAACAGTGGGCCGTAGTCTCGGGTACACACGAGAACCTTGTTAAACATGATCATTCTTTTCACAAACTCGATTTCAAATTGACTTAGAGTCCAGTAGGAACAGGTCATACATTGCATTGATTATTGACACATTGATTACCTGCACATATTATCTCCATCGTTATTACATTTATTTCTTGCCTCATTATTATTAACATAATATTGCTATGGTGTCGTCTTGACGACCTACGTATGCAGGTTCAGTGATAGAAGTGGATCCGCCTGATCTTGAGAAGATCGCGGAGATCCAGACCAATGAACCAGTTGTATCTTTCCCTTGATATCCTTGGTTAGTGGCCTTTTTGTTTACTTCCTTTACGCTCAGTTTCCTTTATATCTGATAGTTCTAGTGACTGCATTCTTTTTATTCATGTTGAGTTTTATTGATTACCATATAATGCTAGAAGTCGAAATGTGACTACGAAAGGATTTTTCCTTGATCGTATGAGCATGGCTGGCCTAGTTACCCTCGTATTCCGTATTTTGGGAAGTAGGGTGTGACACTTCATCTTTACGTGTGAGCTTGGTCAGGGATGTTGCAATCTTCGAAAAGTCTTCTATGAATCTTCGGTAGTATCCCGCTAATCCCAAGAAACTTCGAATGTCCTTCACTGTTTTTGGTGTCGCCCATTCGCTTACTACTAATACTATAGCTGGATCCACAGAGATTCATTCACCTGAAATGTTATGCCTGAGAAATCCGACTTGATTTAGCCAAAACTCGCACTTGCTGTACTTGGCATAGAGTTGATAATGTCGCAATGTCTCCAGGACAATTCTCAAATGTTCAACATGTTCTTTCCGACTCATAGAATACACCAAGATGTCGTCGATGAATATGACAACGAACCTGTCTAGGTACTTTCGGAAAACTTGGTTCATCAGATTCATGAATACGGCTGGTGCGTTGCTCACTCCAAATGGCATCACGAGAAACTCATAATGACCATAGCGAGTCCTGAATGCCGTCTTATCAGACTCTTTGACCTTCACCTGATGATAACCCGAACGAAGATCTAATTTTGAGAAAACGCAAGACCTACTTAGCTGATCAAACAGATCATCGATTCGCGGTAGCGGATACTTGTTCTTTATCGTGACTTCATTCAGTGCTCGGTAGTCAATGCACATTCTGTATGAACCTTCCTTCTTCTTCACAAGCAAAATTGGAGATCCCCAACTTGAAGTACCGGGACGAATCTATCCTTTCTGCAGAAGTTCGTCCAGCTGAGTACGGATCTCCTTCAATCCTTCTGGACTTAACCGATACGGTGCTTTTATCACCGATTGTACACCAGGTACTAAGTCAATACTGAATTCAAGAGCTCGATCGGGAGGCAAACCTGATATGTCTTCAGGAAATACATCGCTGAACTCTCGAACTACCTCTGGCTTCGATTCTTCCTCTGCTTGTAGTGTTGCAACTACGGCCTTCCTTGGCTTAGCTTTGTATGTGCTAGGCTCCAGAGTATGGTCCCCACTCTTGAAATAAAAGACCGGATGGTCTGGAATCTCAAACACTACCCTCCTTTGACGTCAGTCGATGGTAGCGTAAAAAGTTCCTAGCTAATCCATACCCAAGACTATATCGAATTTCAGTATGTCCAGCACCTTGAAGTCAGTATAAAATTCTCTGCTGCAGACGACCACTGGACACAGATCGTATCCCAAAGTTGCCTTTAGAACGCCATTCCCTGAACTGACATTCCAGCTGGATACGAGCGATTTAACTGGAATCGCATGAGTTCGGACGAACCGTTGCGGCATAAAGCAATATGATGCTCCAGTATCGAAGAGTGCTAGTGTAGGAAGTGAGGCTACTAAGTCTATACCTAAGTTGTGTGGAATATGTTTCGGTATAGGAAAAGATACTTTGATATGTATAAAGGTTGAAAGAAAATTTGAAAGAAAGGGAATTACCAGTGATGACTTGGCCAGTGGTTTCAGCTTCTTCCACAGTCATTGTGAAAGCCTGTCGCCTAGGTACATTCCTCCTTATGGGAGGCACATTCCTCTGTCCGTTCCTCTGTCCTTGAAGTAGGTTCCTTTGTGCTTGATGGAACTGACGAGGAGGAGGTGCGGTAGGTTTACGAGGAGGTGGAGCTGGAAGAGCAAGTCGAGGAGCAGGTGCCTGGATAGATAGCCACTGCGGATAGGTGATTGCTGGTCTAGGTGCATGATTCTGATTGAGTCTGTGAGGACAAGACCCAATATCGTGTGTGGATGAGCCACAGACTAAGCATAGACGATTTGCACGCCTGCAATCTTTCGCCAGGTGTCCATTTCTTTTGCAATAGAAGCAGAAATCCATACTGGGCCGGTTAAAAGTTACTCCCGGTCTCCTGGGTACAAACGGTGGCCAGGAAGAGGCTCCTCCTGCTATCTGAGTAGCATGGCACTTCACACTGACAGATTGAGGTCTGCCCTTCTTCTTCACCACTGCCTCATATCTTCGGGCAACCTTCAAAGCCAAATCATGGGTTGGGAAATCCCTTGTAGCTAATGCAGCTTGGATCTCCGGGTCTAACCCTTACTGAAATCGTCTTGCCCTAATCTCAGCAGTCAGTATGAGATGGGCCGCAAACCTATTACGGTCTTGTGTTAGCTGTGTAGTATGTGATATTAGAAATTTGAATATTTAAGACATATCTTACCTGCTCAACATGGTGAACTTAGCATCATACTCATCCACAGATTTGCTCCACATAGAGCCTTGTGGCAAGTGGATGAATTGCTGCTCCATATCAAAATGGGCAGTCTCGGGAAAATATTTCGTGTCGAACATCTCGCGAAAAATCCTCCATTCGATTGGCTGGGCAAGACGGCTTTCTTTCACCTTCCACCATACCCTGGCATTATCCGTTAGTTGCAGCTTTGCAACCCTTACCCAAGCGATCTCTGGCACTTGTGCTGCTGCCAGGTCGTCTTCGATCGACTGAGCCCATTCTTCTGCTTCCAAAGGGCTTTCTTTCGTAGAGAATTGTTTAGGGTGCAATGCCCGGAATTGTTTCACTCCAGGTGCCTCAGTTTCGGGGCGGTTCATTAGTATAGCAGTCTGTTTCTGCTGTCCCTCTAAGAGGCTCTTGATCGCCTCGAGCAATACCGTCTGCTCGTTAATAGGAGCTGCTACGATAGGTGTAAGTGGAAGAGATGGTGGTGTGGTGTTGCCGTTCATGTTGGTGCTCGTGTTGTTTGGAGAATCCATAACCTTGAAAGAAAAATAGAGTTAGGATAGATTCAAGGAATATGAAATGTAAAGAACGTTTAGTTGCTGATTCTTATAATTCTTGTGATATATTGCTTAGGTTTCCATGCAGTAATGACCATGCATGGTATGACTTCATAAAGAACTGACCTGCATGGGCTGCCAACAAAACCTGTCATGCCCTGCTTCCCAGAGTACGGGTAAGGAGACATGACGATGCCCGCGACGTATTTACTCAGAAGTAAACACGTTAAGCGTAAATAAACAATATAATAAATGTACACAAGAAATGACAAAAGATATAAATCAACGACAACTTTTTATTGATTAAACATTCTTTACAATACACTGGAAAGTAAATACAATACTGGAAAGCAATGCCTAAATAATGGCATGAACTGAAAGTAAAAGTATATACAAGTGAACTAGAGCTCTGGGTCCTCAATGAACTACTCCAAATCGTCTTGGATGGGCTCGATCTCCAGAGAGTTGGGTCTTCCTGACAACATTCCAAAGAAAGAAGGGAAAATGAATGTCGTCAGCGAACAATCGCTCGGTAAGTCCCAAAAGATAAAGAAGAATAGACAGAGAATAGAACAGGTAAAGTATATATGCTGATGTTTGTTATGTTAACATAGTTGTTTGTAGCTTGGTACAGAATGTACTAGTGTATACGAAAGGAGTCCAACTTGCTCCATGGACTAAGGTATATGGAGTACAAGGCCCCATCAAAACCCACGGGACAACGACAACGGATGTTCAGATTAAGTTTATTATAGTGATCATCATCGTGCCACTTTTAACACATTCCGTACCAGTTTACCCCTTAAAACCCCGTAATGCATATTGTATTGATTGTATTGATTTTTTGTATGAGACTTGCCGAAACCATGGTATAAATTGTTCATGTAAACGGATAAGGATATAAACAGATAGTCATGTAGTCAAGTCAATATATATCCATGGTTCGGTCCAGTCGAGTCATGTTGATATTTGATATTATTCTGATATTCATGTTCAAGTTCAATTATATATGGATTCATGATGTATTGGAGTTATATTTGAATTGTATGTAGGTTGGAATTGTATTCAGATTAGACCGAGACGTTGTCTGAGTCAGACAATTAAACAGAATTGGATTCCTGAAGTAAATTTGGAGTTATCGGTAACTGCTGCACATGGACGACAGGATATCTGAGTTTTTCCAAGCCAATTACCATTGATAACTCCCGTTTTAGTTTTCTACCTTAAATAGGCAAGCACCCAGTTTCTCCGGCTCCCTAAGACTCAAGAGAATTGGTCCCGCTTAAACCTATATTTACTGGGGTCCTTAATATAAATTAATATAACTTGAGGAGGTTTTATGAAAAATAGTTTTAGTATAATTTCAAAATAATTCTCAAGTATTTATTTATCGTATTTAGGGTTTTCATGGATGTATTTTTTATATGATGAGGTATTCTAGTGAATATAAACCAAAATTGAATAGTACATGGTATTTTAGTGTAAATTGACTTGTATGGATTGTTAATGGTATTTTCATGAAACTTGTGATTCTTGTGTTTAGAAAACATGGATTTTATATAAATATAAAATAGATGTTTTGATAATATTTATATATATATAATTATTAAAAATATAATTTATTTATTAAATAGAAAATCACGTTTTCTTAAAAATTTTATTAAAAATTCCATCGAGATCGTATGCTCCGTGAGGATGTCTGCATCTCGCTCTACTAGTTCTGAGGATGTGCGATAACCCGCACCATCCAAATCGGATTCCCCAAAAGTGGGTTGTAGAGACGTAATCGTAAGGAATTTAATTTAAAACAATTTAAAGAATACGGTTTTTAATAGTTTATGGTATTTAAATGTAAATTCGTATTTGTCCCAAAATATTGTTTTCGAACAATCGTGCTATATTAAGATGTGTGTTGTGAGAGGTAGGTCATTACCTCGTGCGATTTTTTCTAAAGGTAATACAAGCAAATATGATAAAAGATGTCGTATGTGAAGTTTGCGGTATTTAAACGTAAAAGTGTAATAAAAATTGTTTTACATTGAGTTTTATAGTGAAACTTGTTTCTAAGATTTTAGTTAATGTTTAACAAGCAAGGTATAATAATTTGAATAATTTTTTCCTAAGAAAAATTGTTATTTAAAAGAGAATAGAATTTAAAAGTCGGATAACTCCACTTATCGACGTCATTTGAAAAGAGATAGTTTTGAGATGTGAAAAGAATAGAAGAGAGGGCACTTACGGTTTGAAAAGAGAGAGGGGAGGTATGGGAACAAGATGGAAACTTCACGGAGTTGTGGTGTCGTCGGAATTGTCCTGAATTGTCGCCGGAAAGTGACCTTGGGCCAACTCCACTTGTACACTTCTTTGACTTGGAAAAATTTGAGAATTTTGATAATGAATTTCAGAATGGAGAGGGTTAGGATGTGATGTGGTATTTATAGAAGAAATTAGGGTTTTGAGGATTGAAGAAAGGAATTAAAAATGCATTTAAACTTGGATTAATTGGTGATTTTAATTCTCTGTTAATTTTCAGCAAATTCAAACGGTACTGGGGTAGTGGGGGTAAGGGAAGAGTCACTTGGACAAAGTTTGGGGGCAATACCAACGGTTTGGCCCGGCGGCGCCGGCCAATTTGCAATCCTCGCTGGTCATAAGTGGGGGGATGGGCTCTGGATTGGTGCCACGTGTCTATGCCATAGTTAATAGCATTTTGCACATGTTTGTTTTCTGTGACTTTTCAATTTTACGTGTATTGCACGTGTAAACTTTTGGGCTTCCAAAAAATTTAAAAAGAAAAATCATTAAAAATAATATGTGGCTGATGGGATTCGAACAGAGGGGCTATGTCAGTGTAAGGTTTTACCAATGAGCTACAAGTGCTTTCTTTTTGTTTTCAAACAAAATAATACTTAAAATATACTCAGGCTTGCAAATACTCCATTCAGTACATTAACTTTATGAAAATTTTGTACATTAAAACAGAGTCGTTACACCATATCTGAAATAAAATATGATAGAATTACATTTTACATTGAATATCAATTTAATTACACAAAATTAGTAAAATGCGGCTTTAAATATTTTATAATTGAAGAAGCGTCAAACAGCCCCCAAAACTCTTCTGCTCCATCAATGCAGCCATCTTCAACTCGTTGTAGAGAAATGACAAAACTGCACTCCCCCACGTTAAAGTGGCACGCTGGTCGAGATCAGCTAAAAGAGACAGTCAGGCAAAACTAACTCTGCTCTTGCTCCTATCCGGGAATAAGCGAACCCCTATTTGATGTAAAATGTAGACTCGTGAGTGCTGCTCGATCGCCGCAGGGGTAGCATCCATGGCAGGATCAACACTAAACATTTCCCGCAGCCAACTCAAGTTAATGCTACCGCCTCTCCTCTGCCCAACAGGAGGAATCCTACTCAACAAGCTGGGACACAAATCTGACCAATCATGGCTATACTCCACAGCAACCACCTCTCCGTCTATAGGCAGACCAAGCAGCATAACGACGTCAGTGATAGTCATCTCACCAACTCTAAAATGAAATGTTGAGGTCACTGGTCTCCATCTATCTATCAAAACCGTAATTAAGGCTCTATCCAGACGTATATACTCTAATTTGGATAGAAGATGAAATCCTACCCGTTACAGCTCAACCTGTACACAGGCATCTCTAGCTGAGATCCCGCTGCTTTGGACTGGGTGGTCAACGCATGTAATCACCTGATCACTTTGCCAATTACAAAAAAAAGGACTTGTATCAGTAGCATATAAATAACATATGTAATTAAAGAAAATAAAATTATTAATTTTTACCTGTACTGCGGTGTTGGTTGACCTATGGTCAACCTGCAAATACAGAACACTCGTATCTATAAGTACAGGCTTCATAGGTATATCTGCACAATGAAAAAATCGAGTTATATTATCTTTGAAAAAAATGAGCATGTATAACAAAGAACATATGTGTGCGTGTATGTGTGGAAATGTATGTTTGTTTTTTGTGTTTGGACGTGTGTTTATGTGTGTGTATATGCATGTGTATGTATTTCAAAGTATAGGCCGCGATTACCAATGGCGACGTAGGGCTGGAGGATTTTTGCATCGTGCCTTGTTATGACCATACTCATTGCAGATACTGCATCTATTTTGCCTACGTCCTTCTCATGAATCATTCATAATATCTTTGATATGAGTAGAACGTGGTCATCCAGCTTATCTCCTACTAATATGTGGTAATATCATTGGACCATTGTATGCCTCCCAATATCGGCTATCAGGTACAGAATGGAACAACGGGACATAAGCAGCTTTTTATTTGGGGACAGAATACCACTTCAAAGCAAGATCGTGATATGCAATGTTTCTCCCACTCTCTGCTTGTGTGCATGCTGAAATTACATGTGAACAAGGCAACTTTTGCAACTTAGGAATATTGCACATACAACTGCAGTTCCTACCATCGATGATTACACCGTAATTTTTTCCATCTTTGTTAGTCACTTTCCATTCAGACTGGCTGAACCTCACGATCCAAGTATGCCTAGCATCAGTAGCCCTTTTTGTTATTAATTGTTCAAACTTAAGACATAACTTTGTCATCCATTCTTGTCCCTCCTGACGTCGTGCAAAGAAGTATTTGTACGCCCTGTAAAAAGTCCATTCTAGTAAGGCCTGAATAGACAAAGATCGAGATCATTTTAAGACCCCATTAAAGTTTTCTGAAGCATTCGTAGTCATCATGCAAAATCTCCTACCACCATCTTTCGAAAGAGCCTATCTTTTTTCTTCATTTTTAAGACTATTTTCAATCCAAGCATTTGCTCTTGGACATATACGTTTAAATTACTCTCTCGGCTCTGTATATGTCACATACAATAATAATGACTATGAGGTTCCGGCCATAATTTTCTTAGTGCAGTCGGAATCCCTTTCATCCGGTTAGATATAAAAGTAATTTTTCTTCCTCGTACGGATGGAATGTAGAGATGAATGCAAGCAATGAACCACTCCTAATTTTTAGTGGTTTCACCTCCAATTACAGCATATGCTAAAAGATAAAAGGTCATCATTTGTATCGGCACCGGTAGTAATGAGCAAAGTCCCTTTATATTTGCCGTATAAGTGTGTCCCATCAATACTGAAATGGGACAAAAATAAGCAAAACCATCAATGGCCGGTCTGAATGCCCAAAATGCACCGATAAAATATCTCATTCTTTCTGATATTAAAGCGTCGGTTATCTTGAAAACAGTCCCGGGATTAGTAGATTTGATGGCGGCAAGGTATCGTGGCAAATGTTCATACGAATCTTCTCAATCTCTGTATATTTTAGACAATGCCATGTTCAACGCATTTCATGCCTTCATCTAATTTATTTCAATGAATAATGTATCTTTTATAAGCACTTGAATCGTTTTGGGGGTCAAATCGATATCTGCTTTCACAAAAGGCAATATCATGTTACATATGAATTTAGAAGTGGTCTGTTTATGATTTGAATTCACTACAGGATTCACACAAGTATGATTACCCGTATACTTCTTTATCTGCCAATGTCCCATCGGTAATTTCTTCGATATATATGCATGAAGCCTCCACGGGAAATTCGCGTCTGTTTTATAAACGACAGTGTACTTGGTCGTGATATTCTTGATTAGTTGAAAAGAAACTCCGTGTTTAATTGACCAAACGCTGATTGCCTGAATTAACTTCTCCTTATTCTCGAACAAATCGCCGACCTTCAACACACTTTTAATATCGACTGCCGAAAGCCCATCAGCACGAAAGTTGACATTCTCCTTACTAATGTAGATAACATGTAAGCATTCGTCATGTTATCGACAAGTGGATCTTCAAATTCAACGAAATCATTATTAATACATGAATTAGTAATCCATTGTCTATCATTCTCATCGTCAAGAACGTGAGTTGATGTCGCGCACCCCATGGGTTCGCGGGGAGGTAGAATATTTAAAAACGAATTTTCAAAGCTCGCAATACCGACTTAAACTCCAGGATCGGTACTAAACCCTAACTAGCTAACTATGGAGAATGTTAACTACTATGATACGAAGTTATACCTCACGATACCAAGTCCTTCTGGTCTTTATCGCTGTCCTTAACTCGTCGTCAGCTCCAAGGATCGAAAACGGATCAGGCAACCTCGACGGCCTCCTCGAGTCAACGACGTTCCACCCGAGGGCCTATAGTCTGAGCTCCTACCTCGAATCTGAGATAACTACGGCTTCTAGTTCGCTCAACTAGAAGTCCTAAAGGGTTCAGAGTGAGAAGATGAGTTACTTTGTCTCTGGGAACCTTAGATTTCTCAACTCATGAGACATTTAAGGTTTAGAGGAAGAAGAAGATGGCTTGAGGAAATGAGAGAGGAGAAGTAACTAAAGAATATAGCTTGGCTCATGTAAAGAATAATCAAGCATGCTTATAATTGATGAGAAAAGATCCCAAAAAATATTTAGCATGCTTGAAAATATCTAATGGTGAGTCATGCTTGATGTTTTGTCCACCTCCACGTTATTTCCTCCACCTCATTTAAATTTAAATCCCGAAAGAAATAGAAACCCTAATGAGGTGTTTCTTCTAGAAGCTAATCCCGGTGAAATTACGAGAATGCCCCCTCATCCGTATATACATACCCAAATTCACATTCCGTAGAATACGAATACAAAGAGACGAAAATAATCCATCAATATAATACTAGGATCCGGCTTAAACCAAAGCCCACTAATATTATCCGCCTAATCATCATACGCGTACAAGTACACGTAAGTGATCGAATCCCTGCCGTAAAACCATACGGCCTCTACACCTTTTGCCCGGTGCAGGAAAACCCTCTGTGTGGGACTCTAAAGACTCGACACTACGCTGACAGTGGGTTTAACCACAAGCCGCAAGCGGTACTAGCTGTACGTAACGGCTACCCAGGTATGTGTCGATAAGAAGGTCGATGACCTAACTCATCTGAATTCCTACTGAGCCTATCTGTGAAAATCTCCGTACAGTCCGGTCTGTTCGTCTAAGAGTATCGCATATCGGGCCTAGGGGGCGGTAAACGTCATACCCCTAATAGCGCAATAAGTCGTGTCGGAGTATAGCCCAAAACACCCTGAGAAACTGCTGGAATACCTACCAGTAAATCTCGCTTGCCTTGGCCAAGGACTTCGTGTAATGGCCTTCCGAACACAGCGCGATATCAACCCCCAACACCGGGAGAGAAGAATCCTATCTAACCGCCACTGCCTCCAAGTGCTTCGGAACTGCACCCAACTACTACCTGTTTCCACGACTCCTTTGAGCCATGGTAGGGTAGTAATCAAAGTACAGTGGAAACACACTCGAGGCAAAGTAGCAGTGTCAAGTCGAGGGACTAAGCTGTACTCATGTTATATGGGAACTGCTACCCGACGATAGGTATGTAAGTCTACGGTAGCGCCCCGGCCGTCTTTCAGACGCTGTTTCCTGATTTAAAATCAGGAAAGCTTCTGGGAAAAGCTTCAAAAGAGGCCACGTGCTTACACGTGACAGCAGTCACGTGTTGACACGTGACCTATAAAATACAGAAAAAGCGCACTTTGATTCGCTGATCAAGTCAAGGAAAAGAGCTTCAGAAGAGGTCACGTGCTCCCACGTGACCAGGGTCACGTGTCGACACGTGACGTTCAAAGCAGCAAACTCGCTCTCCAATTGAACCAGAGAAAGAAGTGCCAGACAGGGGTCACGTGCTCACACGTGACCAGGGGTCACGTGGTAACACGTGATGGCTAAAACAGCAACCGGAAGATAGCGCAGAAAGAAAGAGGGTTCTTCATTCCAAAGAGGGTCACGTGTCTGCACGTGACCATGGGTCACGTGGTCACACGTGACCGACTTTCAAAGCCCATTTTTGACGACAGAATTAAATTCTGAAGGAAATTCGAATCTTTCCAAAGGAAAGTAATTATTTGGGACCAATCAAATTAAAGATCCAGAGATGATTAAATATCATCTATTTATGGAAAATCTCGGGTGTGGAAAGATTTCCCCCTTAAATCTAACCAAAATAACAAAGGAGAATCTCTGGATTTAAGATCCAATGGTGAATAAAATTCACCTAATAATCCGAAGGCCCAAAATGAATGATGGACGCAAATCAAATCTCTCAATGAAGATTCACAAAAGACTGATTGATTCGGCTGCTTCTCCTATAAATAGGAGCCAAGGGACACAAAAAAGAGATATACATACGCAGAGAAGAAAAGAGAAAAGGAGAAGAGCTTTGATACTTGAAAAAGACTCAGATCTTCTGCAAAAAAACTAGGTAAGAAAGGGAAAGGCGTTTGAAAGAAGGAGAATTTAATTCTCAACAGAGTTTAACTCTGATAATATAAAAACAGAAGAACATATTTCTTCTCTCTTTGATAGAGGACATGCAAAGTGCACATCTCCCCTTAAGGTTGAGAATTTAATTCTCAATGGGTCGAGATCCTGCCATGCAGATCCAAAACATAGAGAAGGAATGCAAGCATGAGAATTTAACTCTCATAGAACTATAGGAATTTAATTCCTCCAAAATAAAGTTAGGGTTCGACCCTGTATCATGGGAATTTAATTCCTTCAAAACAAAAAGAAACAGGGTTGAACCCTAATTAAGAACATAGTTCTGTCGAAACAGTGGGAATTTAATTCCTTTAATCATAATCCTCAGAAAAGGGGAGTTTAATTCCTTAAAAGCTTTTGTTAGGGTTTAACCCTATTCGGTTCTTCGCATAAACAAGGAATTTAATTCCCACAGAAAACTCAGATTTAAACTCTATTCCAGAATATAAGCCTTCAAAAGGAATTAGGAATTTAATTCCTCTGAAATTAAAAGTTCGAGGAATTTAATTCCTGAAAGAGGAGTGACAGATCCTCCAAAAAAAAAAAAACAACATTGAGGCAGGGTCACGTGTCACCACGTGACCCCCCAAAAGCCCTACAGAAAGCCCCTTTGAGGCAGCACCCCACGTGACCCACGTGACTTTCAGCAGAAGCCTTAACACATAGGCATTTGAATGCCCGTCACGTGCTGACACGTGATGCTATCAAAGGCACAGTAATCTCGGCAGAATCATTGAAGGGAAGGCACTCCCACGTGGGGCCACGTGACCGTTCTTGCTGTAGTGTCTAACACTAAGTTAAAACCCTCGAATCCAATATTGAAATGCTATCGGGCCTTGTTGCTGGTGTTTAACACCAATTATTCTTCTAGTGTTAAACACTAACTTGTCAAACTCATTCCCAGTGTTCAACATTGATTGCTTTGAAGTGTTTAACACTAGTCTATAGCCCAATTGGCTAAAGGGATAGAGGCAAAGCTTCTCCCTCGATGGACTCACAAGGAGTCAATATTCCAGACATGATGGGACTTAGCCCAAGCTGGCCATAAGTCCTCAATTCGTGATTAATTGGGCCAATGGGCTCATAACTTAATTAATCAGTCCTGACCTCAAATTGGGCTAGGGACTGCTCAAGCCACTCCGGTTCTAGGGTACATCTCTTCACTCCTTTGATACTTGGCATTGTAATCCCTCAATGTCTTCAAAGAGGTGACGGGTCCCGACGACCACCCATGATATGGACTGTGGGGTCCTTAAACTCATACAAATTCCTGGTCACGCGGAACGTGGATAACGTCACTCTTTGACCCCACGGAAAACGTCCAGAGCGGAGCCTGGTCCTCGCTAAGCATGGCAGTGAACCCATGTGAAGCATCCAGAGCACATACCCGACTGTGGGGTCCTTAAACCCATGGACTACGACGTCCTTAACCTTGACCGAGATGTCTTAAAACTAACAACGGACCGCAATGTCCTTAAACTACCCACGGACCGCAATGTCCTTAAACTACCCATGGACCGCAACGTCCCTAAACTAGAACAATAGAGCCCTTTCATATGCTCTTTTGTTGGACCTAAACGGTCCCGTTTAAGTTGATCTTAGCCTCAAAGATGGCTAACGCGTCCTTAAACCCTCAAACATACTGGACTACGAATCCCCCAAATTAACTCCGGCTCAAGGGTACATCTCTGAACTCCTCTGACATCTGTCGTTGTAATCCTTCAACGTCGTTAGAGAGGTGATGGGTCCCGACAGCCATACAGACGATGAACCACTATGTCCCTAAACTGGAACATTAGAGTCCAAACACTCTTTTGTCGGATCTAAACGATCCCGTTAAGTTGATCTTAGTCTCAAATTAGACTAACGTATCCTTAACAAACGTTTGAGTTGATCTTAGCCTCAAATATGGCTAACGTATCCTCAAACTCAACCCCTAAACCCAAATCTAAGATAATACGGATTTGGACTAGTCCACGTCCTACGAGCGACGATATAAATCAGTCTCCGTATACAATCCACGGGCAACCACAAACAAAACAAACACCCACGACACGAAGTGACCAGCTGGAGAAGGAGAAAGTTGTTACCGCGATGCGGTAGCGTAATTAACTGCAGGGGCTTGCGCCTGCAGGGAAGAGCGTCCCCACAATCAAAAACCCCTCAAGCGAGGGGGAATCTGACGAAGTCTGCTACATCGGACGCATCCGTTTAAACCTTCGATACATGGTGCCATAAATCAACTTGGCATCTTCGGAGAGGTGGACGGATAGCACCAATTAGCATCTGCCCCGAACCTCAGGCATGGACGTCCCAGTGTCCCGGCCGCCGTTCGGAGGGGAACAGATTCTGGCACGCCCGGTGGGACCTTTTCCTCTTTCCACTCCACACTTCGTGTGTCGTGTTCGCGAGCAAATCGCGGTTTGTTGTGGTTGCCTGTGGATTCAAGATACTAAGATTTGGTGTCTTGCTCCGTGCAGAAAACAGAAGATCAATGGCTTCAAACTGCACTGCCTGCAACTGCAACTCTCGCTCGGTCCTTGCTGGAGGAGTGACTTATGGGCCTCAAGCGGCCTCCCTTTTCAAGATGCCAGTGGAGCAGGTAACTCAGGCCACCACTGGATTATTCTTCGGGACCATGCTCCCACCGTTGAGCTTCAATGCCACAATGACGTTGCAAGAAGCCCCAAAGAAGTCGGTCTTTGATCGGCTCACCACTGCCGCGGCCCCTCTCAACGGGTCGCCCAACTTCAATACCTCAGTTTTCAACAGACTGGGCCAGAACGTCTATAAGCCCGTGATACCCGAACCTGCCATCCCAAAGCGGATAGCCATCCCGGCTCAAGCGTACAAAATTATTGGAAAGGCTACTCCTTCCAAGAAGTCAATTTTTACAAAGCTGGCTATTCCGGTTGCTGCTCCAGGCGAGGTCCTCAAAGCTGCTTCTCCTACCCAGAGGTATGTCTTTGACAGATTAGACATTGCTTCTCAACGGGTGTCAGTCTTCGACAGGCTAGCACCAATAACGGTCTCTCCTCAAAGCAGGGGGCATGACGAAGTCGCCCCTACGGCAGAAACAACTTCATCCGCACGACACGCTCAACGTCGCCACTGGCGCCGAGTAAGGAAGGCTGGGGGCAACTCCTCCTCTGGATTTACTCCACCAGCTCCAACGGTGGGGATCGATGCTGCTGTTCCAACCGGGAACAGCTTTGAATTGTTGAACACGGTGCGCAGAAACTCTCCTACCGCCGTACTAAAAAGATCCCCTCCTCCGGTGGGAAACGTTGCGGAAGCCAAGCCAGAACATTCCTCTCAGCGGCTGTCCTCTAAAATCTACAAGGTCTGGCGCCAAGTCCAAGACTCGGTGATTGATCGAAATTTCTCCCGCCAGCAGAAGAAGCTGAAGGTCCGGCAGGAAGAAAACCGTCCTGTTAAGCCGCAAAAAGCAACGGCTACTTGGGCGCCCACTACAACGACCCCCTCAACTTCAACCACTCAAAAGAAAAGGAGTTCGCAAAAAGCCCCTATGAACATGGTGAACCGTAAACGCGCTGAGCACAAACACCCCGAGTCTGGGGGCATGGTGGTGCACACTGTTTATATGGCTTCTGGAAAGGAGGAAAGCCGTGCTTCGACGGGTCACCGACCGCTCACCCGATCCGTAACGAAAGCCCAGGAGCAGCAACAGAAGCTTCAGGAGATGATGACTGCAGTGGCCACACTTACTAGGCCAAAAGAAAGCTCGGAGGCATCATTAGAGCAGCGTCATGAACAAGAAACTGATGCTGACTACCTACGTAGAGTCCTCGAAAAGAAGGAAAAGGAAGCCGCAGAGCAAGCGGCTAACATAAAGCAAATGGCGCTCCTCTTCCAAGATATGGTAGGGATGATGCTACAGCCGGACCCTCCAGTTGAAGACCCTCCGATCATTACTGAAGACGACCGAGGAGAAACGTCAAATCCACCACCAGCCCTCTCAACGGCCAAGGAGGATGCAATCTCTAAGGCTGACTTGGCTGACTACATAGCCCAGCAAATCCGGGTTCACCACGCGACTGAGGCAGCTGGTCAAGTCGTGAAAACGGGGCGGCCGTATCCGAGCTGGTACGATCAAATCAAATACCCGCAAGGCTATACGATACCGAAATTCCACGTGTATAAGGGGACCGGCAATCCCCATCAACATGTTGCCCAGTTCCGGGCCCTCTGCGGTAACACCGGCGGTGACGATAAATTGTTGCTTCGCCAGTTCGTGGGCAGCTTATCAGAAACAGCGTTCGAATGGTATTCAGAACTCCCGAACGATTCCATCAAAACGTTCGCTGAAATGGAGTTGTTGTTCACTCAGCGATTTGCAAGTGCCAGCGAACGCACTCCAATAACCGCACTTATTAACGCCAGGGTAAAACCGGGCGAAACCTGGGTCCAGTACGCTATACGCTGGCGGAACTTGTGGTCGAGATGTGAGCAACGCATCGAGGAAGCACCTGCGGTGGGCATGTTCGTGGGAACCTTAGACCCCCACGCAACTATCTCCCAGTTTATGATGTTTTTTAAGCCAACCACATTCCAGGCTTTAATCGACAAGTTGGCTCAGATGGACCAGATGGGTCATAGACCACCTACACCGAAGTCGGAACCTCGGAATGACAAGGGTAAAGGGAGGGAAACCTTTGTTGCGAATGCCCAACAGCAACCTAACGCCCCGAAACCGGCAGATCAACTGGAGGAAAGGCGTCGGTATTATAATGAGAAAATGAAGCGTCCCTACTCGTTCCCACGAGACAAGACGAAGCGGTTATTCGAGCTGGCGATACGCAACAGGCTTATAAACCTACCAAATCCAAGGCGACCGCCGCAAGCCACCGAGGTGAATGACTCCAACTACTGCCCTTACCATCAAACGGTAGGCCATCCGATTGAAGATTGCTTCGTCTTCAAAGGATGGATTGAAGACCTATACCTCCAGGGGAAGTTTGTACTGTCCGAAAAGTGGAAAGTGAACTCACCACAGCCGCATGCTCCGAGGAAAGCGGATGCACCGGGGGCAACATGGTCTTTTATTGAAGAAGCTCCATGGGAGGTCGTGCTATCAACTAAAACCAAAAGAATGCTGAGAGACCTTCATGCGTGCCCTGTGATCGAATGGAAGGACCCTCTTGAACCTCAAATTATCAAAGGAATGTTGAAGCCCCGCCCAACTACGAAGACTCGCGATAATGGCCCAAATACTCACGTCCAATCGTCAAAATCTTCGAAGAAAAAGAAGAAGAAATCCAAGAGGTCCGTGAAGCCTGGAAAAGAGCACACGCACTTGCAGAAGCAAATCGACGCGTTGGAAGAGTACAACCAAAAGGCGCGAACTCCTGTCACACTGCAAGAGTTCCTCAACCACATCTTTCAAGAGGAAGATGATGGAAAGAGCTCGTCAGATGAATCCGAAGAATATGTGGCGAGTTGTAACGTGATCTCCCACTCGTTTACTGATGATGGGAAAACTCATGGCACTAAAAAGCTGGAGGCAGAGCCTGTACCAGAGCATGCATGGCCGACAGATGAAATGATCGACGCTTTTCTAGACGAGATTCGTCTAAAATGTAAAGCGGACCAGGAGCGTGAGATGGCCACATCGGAAGGAGCCAAATGCGGGCAACCGAACGAAAGAGTTGAACTACCCCTGCCGGAACATAAGGCATCCGAAGCAGACAAGAAGATATTCAAGACGAAAAAAAGGTTTGCCAAAGCCATGTCACTGGGAATGAAGCTACCGCCCTCGGAAGGAAACACACATGATGGGGTAGAGACGCACCCTGACTATTGCACATATCATCGGAAAATCTCACATCCCACGGAGGAGTGCGACGCCTTTAAGATATGGTGGCAAGGATATGTTGCTCATCGGCAACATTTTAAGCGCACGAAACGCAAGAGCCGTCGGGAGAGAAGAAGTACTGTCGGAGGGCACAACAAGACTACTGGCAGCTGTTACATGGCTGCCGCCAGAGGGTCACAAGTTCTCACCTTCGGGAGCGACTCTGATGAAGAAATGGCTCTGGGCCCTCTCTTTACAGAATCCGTTCTAGGGAAAGAGGAGGAATCGGAGGCCTGCGAGAACATTCAGCTGCGTAATCGCACACTCCCAGAAAAGAATCTCGGGCCCGTCGGCCGAAAAGATAAGGGAAAGGAAAAGGTCATTGAAGATATCACTTTAGATGACCAGGTCACAAAAGAGTTAACTACCAAAGACCCTCCCAAAAAGGGTAAGGTGGACTATAACATCCTCGCGCACTTAAGGAAGCTACCCTCTCAGCTTAGCATTCTTGATGCCCTTCTATTATCAAAGGAAGCACGAGACTCACTAGTTAAGGCGTTGCAAGAGCCTGAACAATTCCAAGCCTTTCTCGCCACTGAAAGGATGAAGGATGAACTGGAGGAAGTGCACACGGCCGATGTCACTTTCGGTGATGAAGACCTCCTTCTCGGGACGTGCGACCACAACCGCCCCCTATATGTCTCTGGATACTGCCATGACATCAAGATAGGCAAGATCCTGGTGGATAATGGATCCTCCGTCAACCTCCTTAATGTTCGGGTGTTGAAGGAAATCTGCATGAGTGTGAAACACCTCGCTCGTGACAAAATTACTATCTCCGGTTTCGACTCTCAATCGTCACGGACTCTCGGATCTGTAATACTGACGTTACGCTTCGGACTTCTCGTCACAGACATCAAGTTCCATGTCATTGACGCCAAGACCTGCTACAACGCCTTGCTCGGTCGTCCTTGGCTACACGAGTACAACATCATCCCTTCTACGCAACATCAGTGTATGAAGTACTTCAAGGATGGTTTCGAGTACACCGTAACAGGCGAGTTGAACCCGTTTTCTGTAAACGAAGTTCGCAAATACAAAGACGCGAAATACTTTTTGCCAGATTTCGAAGATACAGAAAGGTGTCGCGACCCAGAGGACAAAGCCGCCGCCACCATTCCCGTTTTTGGGAGCGATACCGAAGAAGAGGAGGAAATAGTGTATACAGGGCCATCCCAACGCAACAACCTGGGGGCGCCCACCCCCATACCGGTCTTCGGGAGTGATTCGGAGGACGAGGTTAACGCCGTATTCTCCAGTCGGCTGTCAATACAGGCACCCCTTTGCGAGGACCATAGTCTGCAAATCACCATGGTACCGCAAGAACACTATAAGGATCTCGACGCGCTTCAAGCTCACAGCGTGCAAGACCTGCAAACATTTTACGTCCCTCCCAGGCGAAGGGGTGAGAAGGTGATCCTATTCTACCAATCCTCAGAGTCGAAGGTGGAGAAAGAGATCTGGCACGGCGCGGATGTTACACTTGACAGGCTCCAACCCATCCGTCTGCCTAGATACTATACAAATGGATTGAAGAAGTTATTGAAGCGCCAAGGAGTACCCTTAAAACAGACGGTGCGGCAGGCTCGGTTCTACAACAGGATTTGGGATGTCCCCGGGACTCAGCGCAAATTGCCCAATGGGAAAATAGAAACACTTGGGCTTGGGTACACGAGAACCGGAAAACGGGAGCGAGCCCACGGCAGCTACGCCATATATACCTCTGATGAAGAAGAAGGCGCTCTGTCAGGAGAGGCCAATCCCTCATCAAAACTAAACCCCGCGATCGAAGCGCCAAGTCCGTCGTTTGAAGAACGAATGGGCAAGCCTACCACGAAAGCGGATCAGAAAATTCGGGAAGACCACAACCGCGAAATGGCCATCTATGAGAGGGCCAGGACGCAACGTCTATTCCAACAGGCTACAAAAGATAAAGATGTTCATCCTTGTCAACCCGTCACACGAAAGGCCCGAGGCGGAGACGGAAATAAGTCAAGAAGCGAAAAGAAGAGCCGACAACAACGACGCAGGATTAGAGGGCTACGGGTGCTGCACAGCTCGGATTCGTCCTTCATAGAAAAGATGAGCCGAGCGTACTCCTTCCCCCGAGACAAGACGGAAAGGTTACTCAAGCTCGCCCTAAAATATCAGATGATCACGCTTCCAGAGTCTAGACACCCTGAGCAAGCTAGCAAGGTCTCTCATCCGAGTTATTGCTCTTATCACCAAGCCATAGGACATCCTACCGGAGACTGCTTCACCTTCAAGAACTGGGTCGAGGACCAGTACCGACGGGGTAGATTCGCTTTATCCGACGGTTGGAAAGTAACGCCGCCGCAAAAGCACGAGCCCAAAACCACAAGAGCAGAACCGGATCCGCCTCAGTCTTGGGAGCGAGTTCACACCTGTTATATGATTACGATATTAAAAGAAGAGCCCGAGAACGAAGATGACCTTCCCCGGTGCTTCGAGAACAGCGATGATGAGTTGATCTCGGAATTCCCGCCCGCTCCGAAAGAACTGGAAGACGGTATACATACTACCGCAGATAACCTCAAGAAGATCGAGCTGGGATCGGCAGACGACCCGCGACCGACATTTGTCAGCGAGCTGTTATTCGAGGAAAAGGTGGCCGCGTTAAAGAACGTGCTCCTACGGCATAAAGACTGCTTCGCGTGGAACTACTCCGAGATGCCAGGATTGGATCCGGAGATTGCGGTGCATAGATTAGCAATATCCTCAGATATCAAGCCAGTCAAGCAGGCGCCAAGGAGGATGCGACTTGAGCTGGAGATGAGCATCAACGCCGAAGTCAAGAAGTTGATCGATTCCGGATTTATCCAGGAAGTCCAATATCCCGACTGGATTGCCAACATCGTCCCGGTAATGAAGAAGAATGGAACGGTGCGCATATGCGTGGATTTCAGGGATCTCAATAAAGCATGCCCAAAGGACGATTTCCCGGTGCCGGTAACCGAGCTAATGATAGATAACACATCCACTCACGAGGTCTTCTCTTTTATGGATGGTTCATCAGGATACAATCAGATAAAGATGCATCCCGAAGACCAGAAGCACACCGCTTTCCGGACTCCTTTGGGCATATTCTGCTATAGGGTTATGCCCTTTGGCCTAAAGAACGCTGGCGCCACCTATTAAAGGGCCATGACAAAAATCTTTGACGATCTCATACACGACATCGTCGAATGCTATATCGATGACCTCGTAGTGAAGAGCATGTCATACGAAGAGCATTTAAAGCATCTCGAAACCGTATTTCAACGCCTTCGGCAATACAATTTGAAAATGAATCCCCTCAAGTGCGCGTTTGGAGTCTCCTCGGGTAAATTCCTGGGATTCATCGTTCGACACCGAGGTATTGAAATAGATCCGTCAAAGATTAAAGCGATTATGGAAATGCCTCCGCCAAGAACCCTCAAGCAGTTGCGGTCTCTCCAAGGGAAGCTCGCATACATCCGGCGGTTTATCGCTAATCTTTCGGGCAAATGCCGTCCTTACAGCCACCTGATGAAAAAGGGAACCCCGTTCGTTTGGAATCACAAATATCAAGGTGCACTAGACGAGATCAAACAATACTTGCAAAATCCTCCGGTGTTGGCTGCCCCAGTGAAAGGAAAGCCTCTCATTCTTTACACGGCCGCCCTTGAAGGTTCTTTGGGCGCATTATGGGCGCAGGAGAATGATCAGGGGAAAGAAAGAGCACTTTACTACTTAAGTCGAGTGCTGCTGGGGGCAGAAAGCAATTACTCGCCCATCGAAAAACATTGCTTGGCATTAATCTTTGCAATAACGAAGCTCAGGCACTATGCGTTGGCGCATGAAGTCCGTCTCATTTCGAAGGTGGACCCCCTTAAATACCTGATGTCAAAGGCTATACTGACGGGACGACTCGCTAAATGGGCCTTGCTCTTGATGGAGTTCTCGATAACATATCAACCCCTCAACGCAGTGAAAGGCCAGGCCATTGCCGACTTCCTCGCTGAACACCCGATACCGGCCGACTCTCCTTTGAACTGTGATTTGCCGGACGAGCATGCATTTGACGCAATTGGCGGTGGAAGCACACGATGGGAACTCTATTTCGATGGAGCGTCCTCCATAAAGAAGCAGAAACAGGGTAGCCCGATCATCAAATCGGGGATAGGCCTTATCTTTGCAACTCCACAAGGAGGGATAATGCGCTTCGCCTTCTCCTTAACAGAGTCAAGGACAAACAATGAAGCCGAATACGAAGCTCTGATAGCAGGCCTCGAAATCGCCATCAACATGGGAATTGAAGACCTCCTCATATACGGGGATTCTCAGCTGGTCGTTAGCCAAGTAAATGGTGACTACCAAACGTGCAAACCAGAATTGGTGAAGTACGGCGAAAAGGTGCAACAACTGTTGGCCCAGATCCCCTCCTATATTCTAGAGAACATACCGCGCGCAGAAAACAGCAAAGCAGACGCGTTGGCCAAACTCGCTAAAGAACTGGCCGACGAGAACCTCGATGACGTCAGAATCATAGTACAAAGCCGTCGAGTGCTCGCCCCGGCAGAAATACCTCCGGAATTATATAAGGAAAAGGGAGCGATTGAGCAAGCGACCCTACAAATAAAAGACCGTGAGAAGGCTGAGGACTGGAGGGAAGTCTTCATAGACTACTTCAAGTCCCACCGAATGCCCGAAGAAGCGTCCTCAAGACATCAGCTTATGAAACGAGCTCTATCCTTCGCTTTCGTCAACGATACCCTGTACAAGAGATCGTTTGATTTTCTATGGCTGAGATGCTTGGGACCTGACGAAGCAGAAAGAGTCGTTCAAGAAGTTCACGACGGGCTTTGCGGTTCTCATCAAGCGGGCCCAAAGATGAAGTTAAAAATTAAACGGATGGGTTACTACTGGCCCACGATGATCCAGGACTGCCTCGAGTATGCGAAGCAATGCCACTCATGCCAGATCCATGGAGACTTCATCCACCAACATCCGAATCCACTACACCCAACGGTGGCCAGCTGGCCATTCGAAATGTGGGGGACTGACATAGTCGGCCCCATTGAGCCAGCATCATCCCGGGGACACCGCTTTATCCTGGCGACAACTGATTACTTCTCCAAATGGGCAGAAGCAGTACCACTGAAGGAAGTGAAGACGGAGAATATCCTCCATTTCTTCAAGACGCACGTCATCTATCGGTTCTGAACTCCACGACGGATTATCTCTGATAATGGGCCGGCCTACCGAAGCCATAAGATTAGCCGCTTCGCACAGCAGCACAATATAGACTGGAGATATTCTTCAGTTTACAACCCACGAGCTAACGGTCTAGCCGAGGCTTTCAATAAGACCTTGACGAAGATCATAAAAAAGACCGTCTCCAGGAATAAGAGGGACTGGCATGAAAGACTGCAAGAAGCCCTTTGGGCCTATCGAACTACATTCAAGACGGCCACGAACACAACGCCGTACGCGTTGGTATTTGGGACGGAAGCAGTTCTCCCCCTCGAGATAGAGTTACCCTCTCTACGAGTAGCAGTCCACCACGAGCTGACGAACGAAGAAAATGCTCACCTTCGGCTTGAGGAGCTTGATGCCCTCGACGAAACCCGGCTCATAGCGCAACAACATCTAGAGGCCTACAAAGCAAAGATGACGCGCTCGTACGAAAGATTGACCAGGCCGAGGACATTCCGCCAAGGCGAACTCGTACTAGTGGTCAAAAGACCTATGATCTCCAATCGCGCCAAGCGAGGAAAATTTGAGCCAAACTATGAAGGCCCGTACATCATAGACAAGGTCTACCAGGGTGGGGCCTATCTACTCATGGACATGCACGGTGAAAGGTCTTTCAGGCCAGTAAACGGCCGCTTCTTGAAGAAATACCATGCTTAATAAGCTGCAGCCTAGGTCAATGATAGATGACGACGACTGTGTCCGCTCGCTATCTTCCCAGGCTCAGACTTTACAAGCAGCAGCCGGCCTTCCTATAACGATGGACCGAAACGTCCTTAAACTAGCGACGGACCGAAACGTCCTTAAACTATCTACGGACCGAAACGTCCTTAAACTAATGCCGGACCGAAACGTCCTTAAACTAACAACGGACCGAAACGTCCTTAAACTAACAGCGGACCGAAACGTCCTTAAACTAACGACGGACCGAAACGTCCCTAAAACTACTACCGCAGCATCTTTAGGCTGACAAAAAAAAAAAATGAATGAAAAAGAATAAAAAAAAACGGTATGTCCATAAGCAAAATGGGCACGGATGGAAAACCCGAAAGGGCTCCGTGAGTAAAAACAGCAGGGCTGCCGGCAAGTGTTCGTGAAAACCCGAAAGGGCGCGACCTTGTAAAAAAAAAAGTGAAAAAGAATAAAAAAAGAAACAAACGGTATGTCCATAAGCAAAATGGGCACGGATGAAAACCCGAAAGGGCTCCGTGAGTAAAAACAGCAGGACTACCGGCGAGTGTTTGTGAAAACCCGAAAGGGCGCAACCTCGTTAAAGGACACTTACAGAGTCCTCTCGACCTTATAAGGAGAAACCACCTGCGTGAGATCCTTACGACTCACAAAGGAGCAGCACACTTAAGGATCCTCACGATTCCTAAGGAGAAAATACACTTACGAGATCCTCACGACTCGTAAGGAGAATTCTCTTATGGGACCCTCCCGGCTCATAAGATTTGAAAGTCTTAAGTTACAGAAACCTGAACCTGTTCTTAAGCAAAATCCTCCACAACCTCCAATACTGCCCTACAAGCGGCTCCATACTGACCCTTGTATACAATCCACGGGCGCGAATAAACATTTCCCCAACAAAGTCTAACCCTTATAGGTCCTCTCGACCCATAATGAGAAAGTCCTCTTGTAGGATCCTTACGACTTACAGAGGAGCACACACTTAGGAATCCTCACGATCCCTAAGGAGAAAACACACCTACGAGATCCTCACGACTCGCGGGGAGAAATACCTTTGTGAGACCCTTACGGCTCATGAAGTCAAAAGCCTTGGTCGACAGGACCCTTAACCCTGTTTGCTGAGCCACCTTTGTTCGTCATCGACAAAAGCAAATGATGATTCGCTCCTGGCAACGTTCCAGTTGTAGCGGTGCTGATGCCAAAATCGATGCCTAAAAGCCAGGCTTGTAACGAAAAGCTAGCAAGCCACACATGCCTACAAAATAGCCGAAATGATGGGGCAACTTGCAATAAAAAGCAGCAAGTAAAAATGAAGGCATGAAAAATAGCCGAAATGATGGGGCAACTCGCAATAAAAAGCAGCGAGCAGAAAATAAATAAATAGCCGAAATGATTGGGCACCGCGAAAAATAGCCGAAATGATTGGGCAATCGCGATTTTCGCGATATAAAAGCTGAAATGATAGAGCATCGCGGAAAAAGAAATAAAATAAAAATAAAATTTATGCCCTACAGGTGATATTCCATCACACCCTGTACACAATCCAAGGGCGTAAACAAAAAAGGGATCATACTTCTCCCCCAGGTTTCATCAGAAAAAGAAGCCAGGTCTCGACGGGCCACAAGCGACCTAGAGATCATCCAAACACTCGTCTCGTAACAACGGACATGACTTCAAACAAAGCAGAGCAGCGGCAGCTCCCAGTTCCATGGCTCGGTGGTATACATATCGCCAACAGTCAAGCCTCCATCCCGCGAAATGCGGATACGATCAGTGCAAACTTCCTGGTCATGTGGAACGCGGATAACGTCACTATTTGACCCCGTGGAAAACGTCCAGAGCGGATCCTGGTCCTCGCAGAGCATGGCAGTGAACCCGTGCGAAGCATCCAGAGCGGAGCCTAGTCCTCGCCTAACGCGGCAGTGAACCCGTGTGAAGCATCTAGTGCAAACTTCCTGGTCACGTGGAACGCGGATAACGTCACTCTTTGACCCCGTGGAAAACGTCCAGAGCGGATCCTGGTCCTCGCAGAGCATGGCAGTGAACCCGTGCGAAGCATCCAGAGCGGAGCCTAGTCCTCGCCTAACGCGGCAGTGAACCCGTGTGAAGCATCTAGTGCAAACTTCCTGGTCACGTGGAACGCGGATAACGTCACTCTTTGACCCCGTGGAAAACGTCCAGAGCGGATCCTGGTCCTCGCAGAGCATGGCAGTGAACCCGTGCGAAGCATCCAGAGCGGAGCCTAGTCCTCGCCTAACGCGGCAGTGAACCCGTGTGAAGCATCTAGTGCAAACTTCCTGGTCACGTGGAACGCGGATAACGTCACTCTTTGACCCCGTGGAAAACGTCCAGAGCGGATCCTGGTCCTCGCAGAGCATGGCAGTGAACCCGTGCGAAGCATCCAGAGCGGAGCCTAGTCCTCGCCTAACGCGGCAGTGAACCCGTGTGAAGTATCTAGTGCAAAATTCCTGGCTACGTGGAACGCGGATAACGTCACTATTTGACCCCGTGGAAAACGTCCAGAGCGGATCCTGGTCCTCGCAGAGCATGGCAGTGAACCCGTGCGAAGCATCCAGAGCGGAGCCTAGTCCTCGCCTAACGCGGCAGTGAACCCGTGTGAAGCATCTAGTGCAAACTTCCTGGTCATGTGGAACGCGGATAACGTCACTCTTTGACCCCGTGGAAAACGTCCAGAGCGGATCCTGGTCCTCGCAGAGCATGGCAGTAAACCCGTGCGAAGCATCCAGAGCGGAGCCTAGTCCTCGCCTAACGCGGCAGTGAACCCGTGTGAAGCATCTAGTGAAAACTTCCTGGTCACGTGGAACGCGGATAACGTCACTCTTTGACCCCGTGGAAAACGTCCAGAGCGGATCCTGGTCCTCGCAGAGCATGGCAGTGAACCCGTGCGAAGCATCCAGAGCGGAGCCTAGTCCTCGCCTAACGCGGCAGTGAACCCGTGTGAAGCATCTAGTGCAAACTTCCTGGTCACGTGGAACGCGGATAACGTCACTCCTTGACCCCGTTGAAAACGTCCAGAGCGGATCCTAGTCCTCGCAGAGCATGGCAGTGAACCCGTGCGAAGCATCCAGAGCGGAGCCTAGTCCTCGCCTAACGCGGCAGCGAACCCGTGTGAAGCATCTAGTGCAAACTTCCTGGTTACGTGGAACGCGGATAACGTCACTCTTTGACCCCGTGGAAAACATCCAGAGCGGAGCCTGGTCCTCGCCAAGCACGGTAGTGAACCCGTGTGAAGCATCCAGAGCACATACCGGACTGTGGAGTCCTTAAAATCCACGGACTATGACGTCCTTAACCTCAACCGTGATGTCTTAAAACTAACGATCAACCCCCCCGATTCCCTACGGATTTCGCCTTGGTTTAAGGGTACATCTCTTCACTCCTTTGATACCTGGCGTTGTAATTCCTCAACGTCTTCAAAGAGGTGGCGGGTCCCTGCAACCAAACACCGGACTGTGGAGTCCCTAAATCCACGGACTATGAGGTCCTTAACCTTGACCGTGATGTCTTAAAACTAACATCGGACTGTGGAGTCCTTAAATCCACGGACTATGAGGTCCTTAACCTTGACCGCGACGTCTTTAAACTACGATACCTTGAGAGATCCCTAACCCCGTGAAACACGGAAAAAGGTGATCACACCCGGCACTTGCAGGCCCTCGCCACCTGTAAGGAAGAAAAACTCTCTTGTGAGATCCTTACGACTCTCAAGGGAAAACCCGCTTAAGGATCCTCACGATCTTTAAGAAGAACTCACACCTATGGGATCCTCTCGACCTATAGGGAGAAAGACTCCTTATGAGACCCTCGTGGCTCATAAGATGCAAAAGCCTCAGGAAACAGATCCTAACCCTGAATCCTAAGCCACGGCCGTCCTGCAAGAAGATTAAGATAGAATATCCGCAGAATGCATTCAATGAAAAGGGGACACATCACTGAGAGGAAAATTGTATCCTTTATTCATAAACCGAAATGGATACAAAATACAATTCAAAACAAAAAAAGAGATACTCTCATCCATGAGTATGCACAAAAAAAAAAAGAAGATACAAGTCCTCAAGCCGGCGGGCGGTGCAATAATTTTACCAGCTCATCATTTTGTTGTTGAGCTACGGCTTCGTGACGCAGGATCTCCATAAGACGCGCCTCCGCCTGAGCTTGTTGGGCCTGATATGAAGCGAGCCGGGCTTCAAGCTCTTTTTCAGTAGCCTTATGAGCCTCAACCCTCTCGCGAGTAAACGTGACGGCTTTATCAAGAGCCACCACCTCTTTGATGGACTCCTGTAGCACCCGCCACAGTTCATACGCTTTATTGGCCCTGGCTGTGAGATTGGCTTGAAGCTCGCCCAGCGCCTTAAAGGCTAGCTCCCTCTCCGAGAATTTGCGGCCAAGCCTCTTTTCACATGACGTCATGTTTGCCGCACATCGTGCTATCAGACCTCGCAACTCCGCTTTTGCAGCCACGGCTTCTGAGGAAAGGCGAGAACATTCAAGAGCATACAAACAAGCCTCCACCTTCCTGCAGAACTCCACCCAGACCCGCACCACCTCCTCGCTATGATAGGTGGCGAGAAAAGGAAGAGAGCCGTTGGCTTCAGCGGCAAATGCTTCGGCCGTGGTCGTACTACCAGCACGGAGTTCCTCGATGAAAGAAGATAGGGAGACAAGGCTCAATTGGGCCAATCGCTCTGAAGCCCGCAAGGCATAGGGGCCGGACGGCATCACAATGCGCGATTCCAGAGCCATGGAAACTGGCAGGGCTGTTCAAGTTTGGCAAATGTTAGTAAAACTCTTAAACGCGGAACGAATGAGATTATAATAAAAATATCACTCACCGATAGTCATGCAAGTAGGAGCCGAAGGTTCCCCTGGCCCTTCGACGACCTCGACCTCATCGTCGGCTTCCAAAACTATAAGAGACATCAATGTCATTTCGCAAAATAGTAACAATGCTATGGTAAAAAAAAAATGGCGAATGACACCAACCTTGCCCAGACGAGAGGACAATGCATTGAGGGGAGATCGCCTGCGGAGCTGCCATCTCCAATAAACGCTGAAATGACTGTCGGGGCGATAGATCCGCGATCGTGGCCGCCAAACCGCGCAATTCTGGGAAAAGATAAAAGGATTCAGACTATGAAAGGGTTGCTAAATTAAAACACAGAGGAATACCTTCAACAGTCCTCCCATTCTGAGCCGGGGGGATAGCAGCTTCAACGTTCTCCGTCATGACCTCAGGCTCCAACAAAGGGAGAGTAGTCCCGACTACCTCGCTCCCAGCCTTTGGGCCGCTCGCAGTAGGAGTCATCGGGGCGTAGGCCTCCAAAGGAGCCTCCTCCAAAGGGGCAAGCACGCCCTGGCCAAGGACCGCCGCTGGAAATTCCACCACGAGAGGAGCAGCCTCGTCAGCCCCCTCCACATCCAGCAAGGCTTCATTGGGAGTTTCGGCGGGCTTTAGCTTTAATAGGCCCGTAGGAAGCTCCCCCAGCGTCGAAGATTCTGCATGATCCAAATAAGAATAAAGATGTATATGCACAGGCATAAATAGTCGGAGAGACTACAAAGGAAGCACAACGTACCTATACGCAAAGAAGCCCTCAATATGGCTTCTTCAAGCCGCTGCTCCTTCTCAAGGAAGTGGGCTCGCCGGGGTTCAAGCGTAGACTCATGATCGCCAGTCCACAAAGAGAGTGCATCAGCCGCGTCTTCTGAAGCGGCCTGCTTCAAAGCCCTTTCCCCCCATTCCTCTAAAGGGCCGATAAATCGCCGCCGAATCCACGAAGGGTCTTCGTAAAAAATTACAGCGGGATAAGACTTCTTCGGAACCTTGGCATTATGGGACGGGTCTTTCGAACGCCGTAAGGCCTCAGCCAGTTGTGCAGCCTCCTCGTCAGCCGAACTCGGGAAGGGAAGCCCCGTGTCTGACCCTTGAAAGGCCAAGGGCTCGTCTTCAACGATAGGCTCAGATTCCACCACAGAATCAAGCGGGGGAGTAGCCACTTTCCTCCGTCGTTTAGACCCAGAGCCGGCCGCTGAAGATAACCGCTTCCTCCCTCGCGAAGCCTTAGGGCGGCGCTGACCCACATCGCCTTCGGCACTCTCGTCCCTGTTACTTTCGCTCGGCGCCACAACCGAGGACGACGCCGCCAGTATCGACGCCACGGGGGACGGTACCGCCGCCGGCAGAGGTGCTACTACTGGAGCCCGTCTACCCCGCGATCGGGAACCCAAGGGCATACCAGCTGTTGGAGTAAGGTCCACCCCTGACTCTCCCGGAATGAGGGCGGCGCCAATCTCCCTCAAAGGGAAGCGGACTGGAACCCTCGGTCGCAGCTTAGCTCCCGAAACCTGAGGAGGGGAGTCGTGACCAAGGAGAACCCTTCTTTCTTCAGCAATGATTGGGGTGATTCGATGAAGATACCAGCCCGTAAATGCACCTACGCATCGGGGCATATACTCGGCTTCAGGGACCATGAAATGAGAGCCGGTGTTCAACCGCATGAAATGATCGGCGGCATCGCGAACAGCGTCGAGCGAAGGGATCGGAGCGACTATAAAAGCCTCAAAAGGAACGCCTTGGTCGTATCCAAGCTGCCGGGCAAATCGGTGCGGATTGTACCGCATAAAAAGAGCTGCACTATCCTGGCGAAACACCAAGTAGCCTGGTCTAATTGAATACAAATGTATGGCCTCTCGGGGCTTCAGAGAAGGCGCGTCGTCCTTTGACTGGTCCCAAAGTTGCTGAATGGGACCCGAAGGAGTAGACAGAACCCGATCATTAAAAACCAACCCGCCGGCAGTAGCGTGAGGGGAAATCAGCACCCGAATAGCCCCAAATTGAGTTGGATCGGCAGCAGAAGCACCCACCAGTCGCATGAGTCGCGGGAAGGTATAGGCGTCGTAAAATGCGGGCCTCTGATGCATAGCAAAAGACCCCAGCACATGCATTTCGATCCACGACGTGAAATAATGAAGCGAAAAGTTCACTACGTCCACGCCAGGCGTAGAAGTATTAGCTGCGGTGCCTAATCCGTTATAGAGGTGCGCCAAGGCCGGGATGCCGATAGCCAACCTCGTCCCCTCAGCAATACGATGAGCCGGGTAGATGACCGAGGCTCTCATGAAGCGGCGATGCATGGGGATAACGAACCAACTAAGCCAGACGCTAACAAACCCCACAAAGAACGTCTCCTCGTCCATGCCTGGGGCAGCAATGGATTCAAAAGAGATCGGCGATATAATAGGGATGTAATACTGAGGTAGATCTGATTCGTTGGTCGGCAACCTCTTCGGGCCAAACCCAAAAGGGTCCCCGATGTTGGCAAACTTCGGGGCTGTCTTCGATAAGGCGTCCTCACGAAGGAAACGAGCAATGAAGCTCTTGAAAGTAACGCCCTGCTCTTCGGACTCGGTGAACAATCGGTCGAAGATGCCTAGGGCCTTAATTAAACTGGGGCGCTTGTGGCGAATAGCATTCTCAGCAGACAGGCCGTCAACTGGGGCGGACTCGGGCTCAAAAACGTACTCGTCAGGAGGCAACAACTCCTCGTACAGACTACCCCTTATCGGCAGCCCCGAGATATCATAGAATTCGGCCAGAGAAATCGAAACCTCTCGATCTCCCAGAATGAAGGTATTAGTGGGAAGATTCCACTGGTTCAAAAACGCCTTGACCCACCAGGCATGCGGGGACTTGTAATGGAATAGCGACGCGTATACGGCCTGATAAAGCCCGACTTTCTGCAATCACGCCCGATGGGCAGAAAGGATGTAGCGAGCCCAGAGAAGGTAGCCCGTAGGATGCCTGGGAGTGAGCCCTATCTTATAAATCTGCCCCCACGGGTGGGCCTCACCCTGGCAGATGCGTCGTCCCAAGATGTCTATAGCCGGGATCGGATGGTTCGGAATGCCGGTCGTCGAAGGCTCCAGCCTCCCCGTTGGAGTCCAGTTGGGCATTTCCACAGCAAAAGCTGTCCTTGGAGGATCCATCGGTAAAAAGGGGAAAGTAGGCTCCGTTGGCACCGCGCAGAGAAAACTCCGACGACCCTGAATAATCTGACCGTACCAAGACCCCCACTGAAGAAGGTTGGTGCAGTTCGGGTCATGAGCCTGAATCATCGCCATCGCTTCCTCATCAGACGGTGACTGAGGAAAAGCCGCCTCCGAGCGAGAAAAGGGAAAGCGTGGAGCAGAAGCCATCGCACCTGAAATCCAATAAAAAGAAAACCATTAAAAGGAAGGTCAGCGATATATATATTCATGCACGAACATGAAGACTAGCGGGAGAAAGCAACAGCAAAGTTTCCTGGGACCATTAGCTACAAAACACATGGGCCCCACAGAATCCGGATGACGGCTCATTAATAATAAGACCAAACAGTTACAATAAAACGAAAGGGAATATCCTCATTTAATAAAAAATGATGGCCATGCACATTCCCCCAGCAGGATCTGTCTCGGGCTCTACAGTGAACCCAACAAAATCAAGGGAATTAAATTCCCACAGAGGGCATCATTACAAAATCCCCATCGCATTAATTACAGAAGAACAGCCTCGGGCCAAGAGACCCCAAGGAGCCTCTGTGTGAAGAGATTGAGTTCTTCATAGGAATTAAATTCCTTATTAGAAAAAAGGGAATTAAATTCCCAGAAATAATTTTGATGGAATTAAAGTTCATGGAGTTGAAATGTTGTCATCATCTCCCCAAGGGTCACCTAAAACCTAAGAGATCTACAGTTCGAAGGCTCCCTGTTCTTATGGAGAAACGTGAAGAAAAATGGGTTCTTTGTGAAACCCTTAATATAGATTTGAAATCCAAAGAGTTCTTTTAAAGACGAAGGCTCTTTGGCCGTTCAACATTCTTACCTGAGGGAAAGGATTCGTCAACAGAGTTAAACTCTGGGAAATGATCAAGACAGAGAACTAAGCTCTGAAAGTGAGAATTAAATTCTCAAAGGGGAAATTCTCGGAGGAAGAAGATGAATGAGCAAAGTGAAGGCTCCTATGAAGAGACAGCAGTATTTATAGAAAACAATGGAAACGTTTCATCTCCCCAGACCCCTAAAGGAATCCAATGGTCGCGAGAGATGACAGCGTTGCACTCACGTGCTGACACGTGAGAACAACGCTGTGGGGGCATTTGTTTCCTGATTTAAAATCAGGAAAGCTTCTGGGAAAAGCTTCAAAAGAGGCCACGTGCTTACACGTGACAGCAGTCACGTGTTGACACGTGACCTATAAAATACAGAAAAAGCGCACTTTGATTCGCTGATCAAGTCAAGGAAAAGAGCTTCAGAAGAGGTCACGTGCTCTCACGTGACCAGGGTCACGTGTCGACACGTGACGTTCAAAGCAGCAAACTCGCTCTCCAATTGAACCAGAGAAAGAAGTGCCAGACAGGGGTCACGTGCTCACACGTGACCAGGGGTCACGTGGTAACACGTGATGGCTAAAACAGCAACCGGAAGATAGCGCAGAAAGAAAGAGGGTTCTTCATTCCAAAGAGGGTCACGTGTCTGCACGTGACCATGGGTCACGTGGTCACACGTGACCGACTTTCAAAGCCCATTTTTGACGACAGAATTAAATTCTGAAGGAAATTCGAATCTTTCCAAAGGAAAGTAATTATTTGGGACCAATCAAATTAAAGATCCAGAGATGATTAAATATCATCTATTTATGGAAAATCTCGGGTGTGGAAAGATTTCCCCCTTAAATCTAACCAAAATAACAAAGGAGAATCTCTGGATTTAAGATCCAATGGTGAATAAAATTCACCTAATAATCCGAAGGCCCAAAATGAATGATGGACGCAAATCAAATCTCTCAATGAAGATTCACAAAAGACTGATTGATTCGGCTGCTTCTCCTATAAATAGGAGCCAAGGGACACAAAAAAGAGATATACATACGCAGAGAAGAAAAGAGAAAAGGAGAAGAGCTTTGATACTTGAAAAAGACTCAGATCTTCTGCAAAAAAACTAGATAAGAAAGGGAAAGGCGTTTGAAAGAAGGAGAATTTAATTCTCAACAGAGTTTAACTCTGATAATATAAAAACAGAAGAACATATTTCTTCTCTCTTTGATAGAGGACATGCAAAGTGCACATCTCCCCTTAAGGTTGAGAATTTAATTCTCAATGGGTCGAGATCCTGCCATGCAGATCCAAAACATAGAGAAGGAATGCAAGCATGAGAATTTAACTCTCATAGAACTATAGGAATTTAATTCCTCCAAAATAAAGTTAGGGTTCGACCCTGTATCATGGGAATTTAATTCCTTCAAAACAAAAAGAAACAGGGTTGAACCCTAATTAAGAACATAGTTCTGTCGAAACAGTGGGAATTTAATTCCTTTAATCATAATCCTCAGAAAAGGGGAGTTTAATTCCTTAAAAGCTTTTGTTAGGGTTTAACCCTATTCGGTTCTTCGCATAAACAAGGAATTTAATTCCCACAGAAAACTCAGATTTAAACTCTATTCCAGAATATAAGCCTTCAAAAGGAATTAGGAATTTAATTCCTCTGAAATTAAAAGTTTGAGGAATTTAATTCCTGAAAGAGGAGTGACAGATCCTCCAAAAAAAAAAAACAACATTGAGGCAGGGTCACGTGTCACCACGTGACCCCCCAAAAGCCCTACAGAAAGCCCCTTTGAGGCAGCACCCCACGTGACCCACGTGACTTTCAGTAGAAGCCTTAACACATAGGCATTTGAATGCCCGTCACGTGCTGACACGTGATGCTATCAAAGGCACAGTAATCTCGGCAGAATCATTGAAGGGAAGGCACTCCCACGTGGGGCCACGTGACCGTTCTTGCTGTAGTGTCTAACACTAAGTTAAAACCCTCGAATCCAATATTGAAATGCTATCGGGCCTTGTTGCTGGTGTTTAACACCAATTATTCTTCTAGTGTTAAACACTAACTTGTCAAACTCATTCCCAGTGTTCAACATTGATTGCTTTGAAGTGTTTAACACTAGTCTATAGCCCAATTGGCTAAAGGGATAGAGGCAAAGCTTCTCCCTCGATGGACTCACAAGGAGTCAATATTCCAGACATGATGGGACTTAGCCCAAGCTGGCCATAAGTCCTCAATTCGTGATTAATTGGGCAAATGAGCTCATAACATAATTAATCAGTCCTGACCTCAAATTGGGCCAGGGACTGCTCAAGCCACTCCGGTTCTAGGGTACATCTCTTCACTCCTTTGATACTTGGCATTGTAATCCCTCAATGTCTTCAAAGAGGTGACGGGTCCCGACGACCACCCATGATATGGACTGTGGGGTCCTTAAACTCATACAAATTCCTGGTCACGCGGAACGTGGATAACGTCACTCTTTGACCCCACGGAAAACGTCCAGAGCGGAGCCTGGTCCTCGCTAAGCATGGCAGTGAACCCGTGTGAAGCATCCAGAGCACATACCCGACTGTGGGGTCCTTAAACCCATGGACTACGACGTCCTTAACCTTGACCGAGATGTCTTAAAACTAACAACGGACCGCAATGTCCTTAAACTACCCACGGACCGCAATGTCCTTAAACTACCCATGGACCGCAACGTCCCTAAACTAGAACAATAGAGCCCTTTCATATGCTCTTTTGTTGGACCTAAACGGTCCCGTTTAAGTTGATCTTAGCCTCAAAGATGGCTAACGCGTCCTTAAACCCTCAAACATACTGGACTACGAATCCCCCAAATTAACTCCGGCTCAAGGGTACATCTCTGAACTCCTCTGACATCTGTCGTTGTAATCCTTCAACGTCGTCAGAGAGGTGATGGGTCCCGACAGCCATACAGACGATGGACCACTATGTCCCTAAACTGGAACATTAGAGTCCAAACACTCTTTTGTCGGATCTAAACGATCCCGTTAAGTTGATCTTAGTCTCAAATTAGACTAACGTATCCTTAACAAACGTTTGAGTTGATCTTAGCCTCAAATATGGCTAACGTATCCTCAAACTCAACCCCCAAACCCAAATCTAAGATAATACGGATTTGGACTAGTCCACGTCCTACGAGCGACGATATAAATCAGTCTCCGTATACAATCCACGGGCAACCACAAACAAAACAAACACCCACGACACGAAGTGACCAGCTGGAGAAGGAGAAAGTTGTTACCGCGATGCGGTAGCGTAATTAACTGCAGGGGCTTGCGCCTGCAGGGAAGAGCGTCCCCACAATCAAAAACCCCTCAAGCGAGGGGGAATCTGACGAAGTCTGCTACATCGGACGCATCCGTTTAAACCTTCGATACATGGTGCCATAAATCAACTTGGCATCTTCGGAGAGGTGGACGGATAGCACCAATTAGCATCTGCCCCGAACCTCAGGCATGGACGTCCCAGTGTCCCGGCCGCCGTTCGGAGGGGAACAGACGCCAAATGTGGAACAAAACTTTTATAACTGGCGCTATCGCATACTATAACCCGGATCTGCCATTAACGCTAAACTAACAAACTGTAAAGAGGGTAGAAAGGTTATACCGAACGATCCGAGTCCTTCGTTCTGTAACCATCATCCCACGCTCCGTTGCGGCTGCTCCGATCTCGTCGATCTCTGATCTCCTCGTCCAGGTGGCACCACATCATCGGATCTTTAAACGGGCTCCCGCCTCTGACCCGAGGCAACTCGGTCATCAAGTTTGCTAAAAGAGATGACCAAGATTGATGTTGAGAATGAGTAGAACACTTTGTCTCACTTCGTCTAAAGCTATGGACGAACGGTTAATGAAGTTGCCATTTGGATTGATTGAAATGAGAAATGAGCAATCTAATTTTCATGAATCCAAACTATAATCTTTTAATCAAGCAACCATACCCACACCAAAAGAAGTGGCCGGCCACTTATAGGAAGAGGGAGGTGAGTGTAGGAGAGAGGAGGTGGTGACCACAACCATGAAGCTTATCAACTCACTTAATGAAAAGAATGAGTCACAAATATCATTAAATGCAAACCAATGAACATTAACCTAGTCACCCTTGCATTAAATGAATCATTAATTGCACTAATGAGTCACTTAACACCTCACCATCCTAGTCACCTTCTAGAAGCTTCCACACTCATCTCAAGAAAAGATAAATCCGTCTTTAACCGAATGTTAAAGACGGGTGATAGAAAACTGGAAACTGGCAACTTCCAAAAGTGACCCCGAAACGAATTTCAGGATAACCCCGTAACTGTATAAATATACCCGCATTTGTATTACGACCGAATACAAATGCAACTGAGACAAAGATATTATATCTACAAAGTATAATACATGGATCCGGCTTAAACCAAAGCCCACCAGTATTATCTGCCCGAAATATGACACGTGCGTAAACACACGTGCATTTTCCGAATCCTGCCATAAAACCATACGGCCTCTACAACGTTTCGCCCGAACTTGGGAAACTATCTGTGGGGGACTCTAATGACTCGTCAGTACCTTGGCAGTGGGTTTAACCACAAGCCGTCAGCGGCACTAGCTGTGCGTAACGGCTGCCTATGTACCGACCTCAAGGGAGGCCGATGAGCGAACTCATCCGGAAACCCTACTGAGCCTAACAGTGACAATATATATACAGTCCGGTCCATTCGTCTATGAGTATCGTATATCCGGCATAGGGGGCTAGTAACGTCAGACCCCCAATAGCGGTATAAGTCGTGTCGGAGACTAGCCCTGAACACCCTGAGAAACTACCGGAGTACCTACCAGTAATTCTCACCTGCCTTGGCCAAGGACTTGGTGTAATGGATTTCCTAGACACAGCATGATCTCCACCCCCAATACCGGGAGAGACGAATCCCCTGCCGATCCGCTTACGTGCCTCCATGTGGCTCGGGACTGTACCCAAAAACTACCTGTTTGCACGACTCCTTTGAGCCGTGGTAGGGTAGAAATCAAAGCACAGTGGGAACTCACACGAGACAAATGACGACCTCAGGTCGATGAACTAACCTGGACACATGTCACCAGGGAACTGCTATCTGACGATATGTATAATACCAACTAGCAGATTCCCGGCGAGTCCTGTCCGGTGTACTCATAAGCCAATGAGCACCTGTATACATCTTAGGTGATCCAACTGACACCAATGGCTTGTGAGACCGGCCATCGCCCCTCGTCGGGGTCTCGACTGTATACACTAGTCTACTCTGGTGTATCGATGCCCTGTCTCGAAACTCCCACGACTAGGGACCACTATTAAGGATATGCTTATAGACCACCTAACTCTCACGTATATGATCGCCCTCATACTGTTGGTAGTCAAGCAAGATCCTAACGGCTCTATCAACGTGTAACAGTGATCAGTCACCTGAACCTGTACACGACTGATAAAGGTAAACCGGATAGTATACTATCATCTCGAGTAAGACTGTCCTACCGGTATAGGTCCTCCGTAATCATTGCAATCACGTGCCTGCGATCCAATAATTGACTTTGAGGGCACTATATCCAACAAGGTATAATACCCACCAACAGTTCCCGATGAGTCCTGTCCAGTGTACTCATAACCTAATGAGCACCTGCATACCATCTCTAGCACGACGTACTAATGGCTGTGGGACAGACCATTTCCCCTGCTGGGATGAGAAGCGTATACACTGGTCTACTCTGGAGTATCGATGCCCCGTCTTGATAATCCTACGACTAGGGACCTGTATAGGATGTGCTTATAGATTACCCAGCCCCCACTAGTGTGACTGCCATCACAACGCTGGTAATCAAGAAAATATCCTAAGGGCTCCACCAATATGTATAAGCAATATGCTAAGAAACACATATACATATTGAGGCAGAAACAAACCAGGTAGCATACTACCATTTCGAGCAAGACTGTTACTATATCCGTGTATATCCCACTCTTCCATTAAGTAATATAAAAACCAGTATGATACAATAATGGCCTCTAGAGCATATATCACTGACAATCTCCTATTTGTACTAAAGCCATATACTGGCATATCGCAGACCGAAGATCTCGAATAGCCTATCGAACTCTGTCTGAGAGATGGCCTATGTGAGTGGATTTGCAGTGTTGTTCTCTATATCTACTCTCCTCACATCGATCTCTTGGAGATCAACGATCTCCCTGATCAGGTGGTACCGCCTCAAGATATGTCTGGATCTCTAATAGGACCTGTGTTCCTTCCCTAAAGTTGTAGCGCCGTTTGTTGTCATAATACTAAAGTATTGGATCAACAATGGAAGGAACCACCTGAAGTTTAGTTAAGAACTTCTTCATCCAGACTGCCTCTTTTACGGCGTCTCATGCAGCGAACTACTCTATTTCTATCGTCGAGTATGCAACGGTATCCTGCTTGGAGCTCTTCCAACAGACCGCCCATCCATTGAGGGTAAAGACATAACCCAATATGGAATTGGAGTCATCCTTATCACTTTGAAAGCTGGAGTTAGCAAAGGCCTCGATCTAGAGGTCTATTTCTTCCATACATCAAGAACATCTCCTTAGTTCTTCTCATGTACTTGAGAATGTTCTTTACTGCTTCCCAGTGCTTCTCTCCTGGGTTTGACTGATACCGGCATAGCACGCTGAGTGCGTAAGCAACATCTGGTCTGGTACACAATATCTCATACATTATAGAGCCTACCGCAGAAGCGTAGAGTATAGATGTGATGCAGGCCTTTTCCAAATCAGTCTTGAAAGACATCTCTTTGGATAGGGTGATTCCATGACAAGCCGGTAGACTACCACGCTTAGAATCTTCCATACTAAATATTATTAGTATGGTGTTGATGTACCTTAACTGTGAAAGTCCCACTATCCTCTTTAATCTATCACGATAGATCTGGATCCCCAGAATGTAGTTGGCATCACCCAGTTCTTTGATGGAGAACCTTAGTGACAAGAATCCTTTGACTGATTGTAGTATAGGAGTGTCATTTCCTATCAAGAGAAAGTCATCCACGTACTAGATGAGGAATCCCACAGTTCTCCCTACAATCTTATTATAAATGCATGGTTCATCTGGATATTTGATAAAGTCGAATTCTTCGATCGTCTCATTAAAACAGATGTTCCAACTCCGCGATGTCTGCTTTAGTTCATAAATGGACTTAAGCAACTTGCACACTTTCCCGCTGCTCCCACTCTGTTTGAAACCCTCTGGCTGATCCATATAGACACACTCTTCCAAATAACCAATTAGAAAAGTCGTCTTTACGTCTATCTACCGGATCTCAAAATCTTGGAAGGCAGCAATTGCAAGAAGGATCCGAATGGATTTGAGCATAGCCACCGGAGAAAAGGTTTCATCATAGTTCAAACTATGTCCCTGACCAAAACCTTTTGCAACAAGTCTAGCCTTATAGGTTTCAACCTATCCATCTACACCAATCTTCTTTCTGAAGATCCATTTGCAGCTTACGGATTTTACCCCTTCTGGAGCAATGTTCAAAGTGCATACTTTGTTGGTGTACATGGACTCCATTTTGTTCCGTATTGCATCCAGCCATTTTACCGAGCCACCGCTATGAATGGCTTACTGGAAGCTAGTTGGCTCATCAAAGTCAATGATGAATCCTCTATATCCCCGTCTATGAGAAAAACATAGTATCTCTCGGGCGGATGAGACTGCCAAATAGCCCTGCAGATTGGCGCAGGGATGTCCTGTTCTTTTGAAATCTCTGGTTCTACCATACTTTCAGTAATAGTTTGTGGTTGTGGAATTTCTTCCAGTTCTATTGCGCTCCCACTAGTTCTTTTTCAAAAAATTGATTTTCTAAAAGGTGGGCATGACGAGAAACAAAAAACCATTTGTTCCTCTGCGTAATAGAAAAGATACCTCCTGGAGTTCTTTGGGTATCCCACAAACCTACACAGTACTGAGCGTGCCTCGAACTTTTCAGCATACTGCTTTTTGACAAAATCTGGATATCCATATATCTTCAGATACTGAAGATAGGGTTTCTTCCCACTCCACATCTGATATGGTGTGGTAGGCACAGATTTGGTAGGAATCTTATTCAAAAGATATGCAGCTGATTCTAGTGCATAACCTCAAAAAGATCGCGGTAACTCAGCATTAATCATAATGGAACATATCCTATCCAATAGGGTTCTGTTCTGCCTTTCTGATATACCGTTGTGTTGTGGTATGTATGGAGGAGTAAGCTGAGAGAGAATTCCATTCTTTTTGAGGTAACCCAGGAACTCGGCAATTAAGTATTCACCACATCTATCAGATCTCAGTGTCTTGATACTTTTGCCTGTTTGTTTTTCCACTTCATTCTTATATTCTCGGAATTTCTCAAAAGCCTCGGATTTTTGCTTCATCAAGAAGACATGTCCTTACCAAGAGAAATTATCCGTAAAAAGTAATGAAATAGGAATAACCACTTCATGCATCTGTAGATATTGGACCACACATGTCACTGTGTATGAGTTTTAAGAGCTCGCTCGCTCTTACTCCGTGGCTAGTGAACAGAGTCTTTGTCATCTTTCCTATGAGACAAGATTGACAAGTTGCATAAGACCGATATTCGAACGGATCCAAATATCCCTCTCTGTGTAATTTCGACAACCGTGTTTCATTGATGTGACCCAGTCTACAATGTCATGAGAAAGCCTTATTTAATTTTAGAGACTTTCTCTTAAGTGTATTCTGGACGTTGAAAACCTGAGCTAGATTTTAGCACGTATATACTGTCCTCTAGTGTACCTGGCCCAATCAAACTTTGATTTAGATGGATGTGGACCACATCGCTTACAAACTAGACTAGGTATACACAAACAGTTACGTAGAATCAATATCTGCCCACTTATCAATCCTAGGTGATATTCCCCTACGGATACAGCGTCCATGCTCATTCCGTTAGTAACTCTGAGAGTCATATCACCTGCCCTGATAACTCTACGGTTTCTCAAAGGTTGTAATAAATTACATATATGAGATCCTGATTCGGTATCTTGTACCCAGGAAGTAGAGTTAATTGACAGACTGTTTTCAATCACAAACACACCCGAAATCGAAACCACAACATGTTTCGGATAATGGATTCTTGATTTCCATGCCCTGCATCCCTTCTGCCAATGCCCTTTCCCGTGACAATAGGAACGTCCCTCCTTCCCTACTATTAACCCCGAAACTTTTGCCCTGCCCTTTTCTTCTACCTTACTGACACCGCCTATCAGCTTTGTAGAGGTCTTCTTCTTCTCACCCTTGGCTTTCGCCTTGGGTCCAGAAGAGGAAGATTCCCCAATAAGCAGAGCGGGTGTCTCCCTGGTTTCCTTCAGGATGCCCTCAACTGGAAGTATAACTTTCTTTCCCTGGGCGTAAGTAGAAGATAGGGACTGTAGAATCAAGTCAGTACATGACTCGTTCTCCAACATGGTCTCCAGGTCCGTAAGCTCATCAATATAGCTAGTCATCATAAGGACGTAGTCCCCTACAGATGACTCGATAGCCAACCTCGCTTGAAGCAATTCCTCGAGGTCTCATATCTTGCGATACGAGATTGCTCTCTATATAAATCTTTGTTATGGAGGAAGATGGAAACTAAGTCTATCTTCTCGTGCTGCCTCTGGTATACACCATCAACTGAGGCCAACACGAGGCGCTTGGTATTCTCTGTCTTTTTCTCTTGTCTTGCGGATATCTAAATCCACGACGGTGGAAACTGGACCTGGGATGGAGGGGGCTTGAGTAGTAATGAGGTGGTCCAGTTTGTCATAGGTAATGGACATCTGGACAAACCTTTGCCAGTCAATATAGTATAACCCAGTCATTTTATTATCTAACTGTAACCTAATCTGGTCACCCGGTCGCTGCAATTAGGAGAGGGAGAAGAAAACACTCAGTATGATGCTCTTGCAAGTTTAGATTGGTTTTTAATTTATCTAAACAGGATGGCTTCCATTGTTTCTCGAATCATTCCTCAAACCATAAAAGAAGAATTAGTCAGGATTAAGCTTACCGTACAATACTTGCTTAACCGTTTGGCCAGGCTAGTGTCGGTACTTCGAGGGAGGTTTTACGACGCTTTCGCGAAATTCCTTAATTAAATAATCTCTTTTCCCTGAAGGCGTAGCCCCGTTAACACCGTTCTAGACACTTACTTGGTTTATAGGATTGATCGTTAAGTGAAAAATCTCCCGAGGAGTAGCATACACTCACAGTAGAATCGGGATCCAAATATCATTGTGTGATAATCCTGAAGGAATCCTACCAACATTATCACACTCCAAATAGTATGCAGCACTAGCAAGTTTCAGTTTCTTTAGAAACTCCCGATGTGGATTTTTGCCCCATGCTCTTATGACCTTGACGAAGGCTAACAAATCATAAGTCACATGTCAAGTTCTACCCGTCATTGTCCAGGTTAATTTGAACCCACCCGTACATACCCTTGCCGAAGGTAAAAATAGTAGTACAACTGTTCCAAACCAACGCATCTATCTATACTACGAATGAATATCCAGCAGCTACCAAACACTATGCCTTGGCGAAGGTCAAAATACATAACTTGAATACTACTGAATATTCAACTGAAATGATGGAGGGCTACGAATGGTTTTGGCGAAACCGTGAACATAGTGAACTTGATATAATCGAAGGAACCTGATAGCTTTTAAAAGGAGTAGTTTAAGCTCCGCATTTAAAAGTCTCCTATTTTAAAATAACCGAGTGGTTTTAAAATTTGTTCCAACGATTCAGCTTTGGTTTGTTTGCTTTGCATTAATAATGCAGTCCCATCATTTACATCTATCATCACAGAAAAAGGCGAAAATACCATGTCCACTTATGCCATCCGCATTCGCCACTGGGCCCCGTCTAACACTGTTAGGTTACTTAACTAACGCCAGAGCGGGGGCTGGACTAGCGCGGGTGAAAAACATAAGCAACGTCTACTATATAGCATATATATAATAAACATTCGTTTGACGCAATAATAGGCATTCCGGATCACAGATGAACATATTGGATTGTAGGGTTCCTAGGCACACCCATGAGGTTCCACAAGTGATCAAACATGGCCAATTCAAAAATTTCCTATATGCCTACAAACCCTAATACGGATCGTAACTAGAGGTATAGGCGATGCAATGTAAGTTAACAACTTTAACTAAAAGGGAAGTGACTACAACCTTTGTAGATCCGGTCCTCCACCTCCATAGCTCCGCGTAGACGTCCCTCCGCTGTACCAATCGAAATCCGGACTCTGGCGATGGTTTCGTCGGAGAAATGATCGGGCTAGGTCGTCGACTTCGATGCCGAAGATGATCTACGTCGAGGCAACTCAAGATCAAGCTCCAACTTCACCAAGTCATGAAACTTGTGAAGAAAACACCCTATACTACTTGGCAAGTGGTAGAGGATGAAGAAATAGGAAGTGGGTTCACTTTAGAACTGGATTTCTCACTCTTTTTCTCATGTTGCCATTGATGGTAGCAAGCTTTTCTTCATTGTTGAAGAAGAAGAAGAAGAAAGGAATTATGATAAGAATAAAAAGAATTATCTTATCATATAGCAACCATAGTTAGGTGTAGAGAATTAACTAAGGTTAGGTTTAATGGTTAGGTTAAGGCTAAGAGACAAAATGGTGAAAGCTTCAAAGCTTCATGAAGTTTCATGAAAGAAACAAATAACTAGTCACCATTTTATTCTTGCCAAAAAAATGAATAAATAAAAATAAATAGACAAGTAAATCAAAACCCTAACCATTAACATAACCATGGTTTAATCATACATACAAACTTTCATGTATCATCAAACATGATACAATCAAGTGCACAAAAATATATCACATATACAATGTGCACAACAAGTGAGAAAATCCTTTTTAAGTGAACAAATACTAGTTAATGCAAAGTAATATATCAAATATATAATTATACATTAAATCATTAAATCAACACTTGATTTAACGATCCGGTCATATCGCATATAACCGACTAATATCCGATGTATCGACTTATCGAATCAATCCTCGATTCGATAACTAGGTTATATCGCATACAACCAATCGATACATTCATCGTGAGAATAGAATACGGTATCACATACACGCATTATTCTCGGTCCCGCACATATCTCATATGCGCTCTTATTTCGTTTCGCTTGAGCCAGGAAACCTCTGTGTAGGACTCTAAAGACTCGTCAATACGCCGACAGCAGGTGATGATCATATCAAACACCCACAAGCCGCAAGCGGTCTGCTAAACGTAACGTCCACCCGGGTATTGAGCGATCAGAAGATCGATGAGCAAGCCCGCTCACACTCCTGTGAATCCAACCAGTAACACTTACCGTACAGTCCGGTCTGTTCGTCTGATATGTCGCATATCTCGCCTAGGGGTGGTAAACGTCAGACCCCAGTAGCTTGATAAGTCATGCCGATATAAGGTCCATAACATAGGATGAAACTACTGATAACACTTACCAGTAGATCACTGCAACCCTCGCCAGGGATTTCCAGTTATGGCCAGTCGTGCATAGCGCAACATCAACCCCCAATACCGGGAGAGACGAATTCCCTCCTATCGCTCATTGCCTCCATGTGAATCGGGACTGTACCTAAAAACCACCTGTTTGCACGACTCAGTAGAGCCATGGTAGGGTGGAAATCAAAGCACAGTGGCAGACACACAAGACTCTATGACGATCTCGGGTCAACAGACTAAGCTGTACCAGTGTCACCAGAGAACTGCCATCTGACGTGAGGTATAATACCATCTTGGAGTTCTCGGCGAGTCCGTTCAGTGTACCCAGTCTCCACTGAGCACCCGCATACCATCTCTGATGTCAAACACCAATGGATATGGGATCATCCATCGCCCATCACATGGGTCGAGAAGATATACGCTAGTCTACTCTGGAATATCTATGCCCCGTCTCGATATTCCCACGACTAGGAACATTGAAGGATGTACTCATGGACTACCCAGGCCCCACTAGTATGATCTGCATCATAGTGCTGGAAGTTGAGTACACATCATAAGGGCTTTATCAACATGTAACAGAGAGACAGAAAGTATACATGTTAAGATAAAGAGCAACCAGATAGCGTACTATCATGTCGAGCAAGAAAGTCCTACCTATATATGTCCCAGCATCCACTACAATATACATCTAATGTACAGTAATGGCCTCTAGGGCATACATATAACTAACATGGATATACTAGAAATTCCGCGTTTTGTTTAAGCCTGTAACGAAAGACGGATTCCAAGGTCGTTATGAATAGCCAAACCCCACCCCAGACCCCTACGGGTGCGGCAAATTACCCGTCAAATACCCGAAGTGAAGCAACCTCCCTCATCAAAGTGAGTAGGCCACTCAACACTTCAAAGTATCCGGTAGTTTGTGCACCCCACCTCGGGTCTATCCTAAGAGCAGAAAACAGTAAAAGAAAATAATACAACGGTGGCTACAACCTCAACCCGGACGTGTCCCACAAAAGAATATTACATCACTTTACAATTTACATCGAATGAAAGAATGAAAACCCTCATCTTACATCCCCGGCTATTCATCCACGACGATCCAATAAAGTTCATATATATAAACCAACAAGAATAGCAACACAGATATGTGCAACCCCAACTAATCGACGTATAGCAATTAGTCTACGTTTCCAAACACATATATCACAACTTAAAACATTAAATGACGTTAAAACTACGACTTCGAAACACTCTGTATTGCCACAGTAAAAAGATAACAGTATATCCAAAATTGGCAAAAATAAACAACACTCGAGACTTTAGATCCAAGCAATTAGAACACAGACTAAAATTCAAAGAATTTCACCACAACTAAAAAGGCGAGGCTGTTTTTTTTGAGCTTTTGGCCGGTCAGAAAAAGGTGAAAATGCCTCGTTTTTTGTGTGCATCTCATAAGAAGTAGACCACTCTGCAATTGCATAAAAAAAAATTTAGAGGCTGGGAAAAATTTGACAGAAACTTGGAGTTTAGATTTCATGTTTCGGTTTCTTAGTTTTACACTTCGTCTAAACTATTAGATATGCTTTAGTTAGGCTATGATACCACTGTAAGTCGATGTCGCGCACCTCGCGGGTTCGCGGGGAGGAGGAATATTTAAAAACGAATTTTCAAAGCTCGCAACACCGACTTGAACTCCAGGATCGATACTAAACCCTAACTAGCTAACTATGGAGGAGGTTAACTACTATGATACGAAGTTATACCTCATGATTCCAAGTCTTTTAGGTCTTCATCGCTGTCCTCTACTCATCGTCAGCTCCAAGGATCGAAAACGGATTGGGCAACCTCGAAGGCCTCCTCGAGTCAAAGACGATCCACCCGAGAGTCTATAGTCCGAGCTCTTACATCGAATCTGAGATAACTACGGCTTCTAGTTCACTAAACTAGAAGTCCTAGAGGGTGTAGGGTGAGAAGATGAGTTACTTTGTCACTTGGAGCCATAGGTTTCTTAACTCATGAGACATTTAGGGTTTAGAGGAAGAAGAAGATGACTTGAGGAAATGAGACAGGAGAAGTAACTAAAGAATAAAGCTTGGCTCATGTAAAGAATAATCAAGCATGCTTATAATTGATGAGAAAAGATCTCAACAAATATCTAGCATGCTTGAAAATATCTAATGGTGAGTCATGCTTGATGTTTTGTCCACCTCCACCTCATTTAATTTTAAATCCCAAAAGAAATAGATACCCTAATGAGGTGTTTCTTCTAGATCCAATCCTAATGAAATTATGAGAATGCCCCCTCATCCGTATATATATACCCGCATCCGCATTCCATAGAATACGAATACAAAGAAACGAAAATAATCCATTAATATAATACTAGGATCCGGCTTAAACCAAAGCCCACTAATATTATCCGTCCGATCATCATACGCACACAAGTACACGTAAGTGATCGAAGCCCAAAACAATACGGCCTCTACACCTTTTGCCCGGTGCAGGGAAACCCTCTGTATGGGAATCTAAAGATTCGATACTACGCTGGCAGTGGGTTTAACCACAAGCCGCAAGCGGTACTAGCTGCACGTAACGGCTACCCAGGTATGTGTCGATAAGAGGGCCGATGAGCTAACTTATCCGAACTCCTACTGAGCCTATCTGTGACAATCTCCGTACAGTCCAGTCTGTTCATCTAAGAGTATCGCATATCGGGCCTAGGGGGCGGTAAACGTCAGACCCCTAATAGCGCAATAAGTCATGTCGGAGTATAGCCCAAAACATCATGAGAAACTACTGGAATACCTACCAGTAAATCTCGCTTGCCTTGGCCAAGGACTTTGTGTAATGGCCTTCCGAACACAGCGCGATATCAACCCCAACACCGGGAGAGACGAATCCTATCTAACCGCCACTGCCCCCATGTGCTTCGGGACTGCACCCAACTACTACTTGTTTGCACGACTCCTTTGAGCCGTGGTAGGGTGGTAATCAAAGTACAGTGGGAACATACTCGAGGCAAAGTAGCAGTGTCAAGTCGACGGACTAAACTGTATTCATGTCACCTGGAAACTGCTACCCGACGATAGGTATAATACCCATCAACAGTTCCTGACAAGCACCTGCATACTATCTCCAGTACGACGTACTAATGGCTGTGGGACAGACCATTTCCCCTGCTGGGATGAGAAGCGTATACACTAGTCTACTCAGGAGTATCGATGCCCTGTCACGATAATCCTATGACTAAGGACCTGTATAGGATGTGCTTATAGATTACCCAGCCCCCACTAGTATGACTGCCATCACAACGCTGGTAATCAAGCAAAGATCATAAGGGCTCCACCAATATGTATAAGCGATATGCTAAGAAACACATGCACATTTTGAGGTAGAAACAAACCAGGTAGCATACTACCATTTCGAGCAAGATTGTTACTATATCCGTGTATATCCCAAGCTTTCATTAAGTAATATATAAACAAGTATGATACAATAATGGCCTCTAGGGGATATATCACTAACAAAGAACATGCGCAATTTGCATGCTATCTCGTGCTTGAATCCCATCCTCATCACTAGCATCATCATCATTTTCATCTCCATTATATTTCAACAACACTTGGATCCGTAGCAGGTACATCAGTTGGATGCGCAGAACCAATATTAGGGACTTGCATGGTACTTGATATTCCGGTTTCATACCGACGAAATTCTGACCTATCGTCTGCAAACGGTATCCAGCCCGTATTGTATCCTGTATTGGATAACTGCATGTGCTCAGTATTTTTGGGCAGAATATTGAAGCCGAAGCTTGTCGTTGGCATGCAATTAAAACCGAAGTTTGGCGGTGACATATAATTATAACCGACCGGTGGTACATAAGAACTGCATACAAATTTATGAATACTTAGTAACTATAGCATATCTCCACTCTCAATAAATAGTGTTCCGCTAAATGTACATGCGGTATAAAGATATGCAAGATAATACTTATTTCGTAAACTGCTAATTAACTGCCGTCCCGCTTGATGTGCCTTCACCTACGTAGCTTTGATCTCTATACTGTTCATCATTGGTGGGAGACATAAAGCCGGTAGAATCAGCATTCATATTGTGCATGCGTGCCATTTCTCCTTGCGAGTAATGCTCGGATGTTTGAAATGAAGGATCAGGCACTTCAGAATAAGGTTTGGACAGCTGAGCGGACGTCAATATCTTCTTTATAAAAAACTCGATCGATTTCGATTCCGATGCAAGCATGACTTGTGTATCCTCATTATCGGATACTTCAATGGCGGTATATTCATGCTCCGTTGGCCATTTGCATATTAAGGAGATATTGAACTCTAACGGATTGATTTTGGTAGCTTTATACACTACTGGCACAGCTCATTATATGTTCTAGACTTCTTGACTCTAGTCATCTTAGTTTTTCCTCCGACATATTCAAGAATATTATTTTTTCCAATCGATAATTGGCCACCGAAATAGCAAACTGGATGAATATAATTATTCGTCATTTTTCCACCTGCCAGAAATATTGATGCATTCTTTGAGAATTCTCGTCAAACCACCTACTTATTTATCTTCACATTTATACTCATCTAATTACATAAAATTATAATAAAATCCATATTTCAAGCATACAATAAGTTGTAAGAACTTACAACCTACTCATTGATCCGTTACAGGTGAAATTAGGGAAACCCCCTAATATGTATCTAATTTGTTCAAATTGCTTTCCCAATACGAAATTTTAACCAAATTTTTTTATGAATTATTTTTAAATAAAATTAGGGTTTAGGTAACCTTCTAGATACTCATAATGGTGATGACGATGGCGAGGATGAAGGTGATTGTTCGCCCGTGAATTTCCATCTAAATCTGCACGAGCGAGAGAATGTGAGATCGAGAGATGACAGACAGATGAGAGATCGAAAGATCGTGGGTGAGACAGAGAGATGACAGAGAGACAGAGAACAGAGAGGGAAAGAGATCGCCGAGGAGGGGGGAAGAGGTCTCGGGTAGAAGTCGGGAGGAGGTCGGCGAGGGGAGGAATAAAGGTCTCGGGAGGAGGTCGGGGGGATAGAGGTCTCAGGGGGGAAGAAAAGAGAAATCGAGAGAGGGAGAGAGCACAAAGAGGTTACCTGAGAGAGTGAGCGAACGAGATAGATAGAATAGTGAGGAACGAGGAAAATTAATAGATCTTATTTATTAAAGTAGGCGAATGGAACATACTTTGAAAATACATCCCATTGTTTTGCACTAAAATTTTAAGGGGCGCAGTTTAGAACTGCGTCCATTACATTTGTATGGGGCGCAGTTTGAAACTGCGTCCATTACATTTGTAATGGGCGCAATTTGAAACTGCACCCAGTACAATTGTAAGGGGCGTAGTTTGAAACTGCGCCCCATACATTTTGTAATAGGCGTGGTTTCAAACTACGCCCCTTAAAAAAATTTTAATTATTGCCTGCGCTATCATCTAGCTGGCGCTGACATGGCGCCTACGTGGCACCTATGAGAAAAATGCATGTTTTTGTAATATATTTTGAAAATGGTTTGTTTTAAAATTTATTATTTTAATATGGTTTAATATAAGAAAATTTTCCAAATGAAATTAGCAAGAGAGCTTTAATTTCTTAAGACGACGAGGAGAAAAGCCAGAGCTGACGCTAAACAGTACTTGCTCTGCAACTGAAGCATTACTTTAATACCTCAATTTTAGGCTTTTAGCCAAACATAGCACTTAAATACCTTAATTGTTTCAAAACCTCGCATTAATACACAACAGGTTAATGTTTAGCCAAAGTCGCAATTTAATGACTTATAGTTTTCTCCTGGTCGCAATTTAATGCCTCATGGTTTTCTCCTGTGTTACTTTGATACCCCATCGAGCTGTAAATGATAGAAATACCCTTATCCAACCGTTGACGATGTGTTTGGTTAGTGTTACAAATTAGTAATAAAAATGGGAGTTTAATTGGGCGTCTTGATAAATGATCTATTTACATTTTTAAAAAATTGCTAAAAGATATGTTGTCTTTTGCAGTTTTTCTTATGATATTCGTCTTGCATGTTGCTTAATTGAATCGACTATAATTATATTTATTTATCTCCATTTGAGTAATGAGTCGTCGCCTAGCTGTTTCCATTTATATAACGTTGTGGAACTCTTTGTTATCGGAAGATGTGCATTGGATCAAGTGTATCTGTTAAAATCGATCCGATTCCAACCCCGCAACTAGCTCAGACAGGGTAAATTCAAGTATGTTTGGGTCTTTGATTAGAAACTCGAGTGTAACCAGCAACATAATGACATGCATATCCACATGTGTTGCTATGCTAATCCTAATTGTATGAATACAACATGTCAACATATTCATATCTTACAAATCGACATACTTTCAAATACCTTATCCTTATGAGGTTAGGGGGCATGTGCGATATCTTCTTTCGAATCAAATGTAAAACAGGAAAGCCGTGGTGGGTCCTAATAACATATGTGAGACCCATATGTCTGTCTCCGATTTGCAGAAGGACTGTTTCTACCTCTATCCTTATACCTTGATGCGAATATGTGTCGAATCATTTGATTGGATGCATAAAAGAGGCAACCCAATATAGGCATTCGTGCATGCTTCATGCATTGGATCCGACCCGTAGATAGGAGAGGAAGAACAATGGTAGATTCTTCTATATAAGGGATACGTGTCATACCAACAGCCTCATTCTCACGTACAACATCCCTAGCTAAGCATTAAATAACCAGTCACGCCCCGCTTCCCAGTAGACAGAAATGGTGATGTGGCAAGCCCGCGATATATTTATCCAGAAAAGGTCATTCCCTAAATAAATATACTAAGCGTATTGAAATAATATTATATAATACAAGAATAAATAGAGACTGTAAAATTTTTCAACAAATATCTTAATTTACATTCAACTTCCAATATTTACAGATACAAGAGTTTATGCTGGAAAGTAAGTACAATAAGAAAAATTCCTAAACAAGTGGAATACATAAACTGAAGAAAAAATGAAGCTGGGCTAGCCCTGAGCAGCGATCTGGTTGTAGTCCTCCTCTGTGGCTTCAACTTCTTCCGTCTCGACCGTATCTGACGAACATTCTAAGAGAAGAAAAATTGGTGGAATGCCCGTCAGCGAACTAGCGCTTGGTAAGTCCCAAAAATAGGTAAGAGTAAAGAAAATGACAAGTGTAGAATATATATATGACGAGTAAGAGTATATGTTCATGGGTAAGTATATACTATAGGTCTCTATATGGTCATTATGTTAACGTTAAGTTCCAAGTGTGAGTGTCAACGCAGCCGTAGAAGTATTCACGTGCTCAAGAGTGGGGGCTTAGGAGTAAGGAAATACGGGCCCGTTTCATGTGTTAGTATCGGGGCTCTAGGCTGTGGATGAGTCAACCCGACTGATATTCGAGTAAAATAAAAAAGAGGTTAATACAGGACTCCTGAAGGTCCGTTGGATTCACACAAGAAACTATCCCAAACACCTCGAATATAATATATTATAACTGGTTAATATACCTATTGATTTGATTAATATATCTTGATTGAAACCATAGATTGCAGAAGGGGTAGAATATATATATTCGAGTGAGTCGAGTAATATGCGAGTCATGATAATTGCAATCTTGGTTCGAGTCAAGTTGGTTTGAGTAGTTTGGGTTCAAGTTCATATTCGAGTTTAGATTCGAGTTAGATTAGAGTTTGAGTTTGTGTTCGAGTTTGAGTTCAAGTTTAGATTCGAGTTTGGATTCGAGTTCGGATTCGAGTTCATGTCTTTTCATATGAATTGATGTAAATTGTTAAGAATCTTATGTTCGGGAGAAATAGGCAACTGCTGCACATGGACGGCAGGATTTGTGTCTTTTTCCAAGACAATTGCTATTTGATAACTTCTTTAAGTTGTCTAATCTGAATCGGCAAGCACTCACATTCTCCGGTTCTCTGAGGCTTAAGAGAAATGATACCCCTTGAATCTATATTAATTCTAGAGTCCTTAAAATATTGTTTGCATATCTCGAAGGGATTTTATGAAATATATATATATATATATATATATATATATATATATATATATATTGTTTAAAAATAACCTCGAGGGTGATTTGTAATATTTTGGATTTTCATGAACATGTATTTTAATTGTTGTGGTGTTTTGGTGATAAAATCTAGCCTTTTTGAAAGCTTATGGTATTTTTGTGAAAAATACTACTTTTGGAAACTTGGTGGTATTTTATTAAAAATTCTAATTTTTCATTTTTTTAAAATATAGTTTCTTGATATGTTTTTATTGAAAATACGGATTCATAATTTTTATATAATTTTTCCAAAAATTAGTTTTTTATCAGAAAAGTCGCGTTTCTTAATACCGTATTTTTATTTCCTTTCGAGATCGAACACTCCGTGAGGAGTTCTGCATCTTGCTCTACTGTCCCAAGGATGTGCGATAATCTGCACCATCCATTAGCAGGTCTCCTAACGAGAGTTGTAAAGGCATAATTGCCAAAGATTTCGAAATACCGATTTAAACAAACCCGTTTTTGTAAAATTGTGGTACTTTAATGAAAAAGTTCTTCTTTAAATTAACTATAACTCTAGAATATCGTTCTATGGAACCATAGTGTGCGTGTGGGGTAGGTCGTTACCCTGTGAAGTTTTTCTAAAGGTATTTAAACTAATTATCGAGAAGTGTTATACTAAAGTTCATGGTATTTTAGTGAAAAGTTTGTTATATATATGTTTCCTGAGAAAATTTGTTAAAATTAAAAACTAAAAGATATGAAATTATGTTAAGATTAATGTAGCATGTTAGTTTGCTTCAATTTGCTTATCACATGCCTTACAAATATTAAAAGGAATGTGATATCGGTGATAACTCCCCTTTTGTCGATTTGTTTTAAAAGGTTGTTTTGAGATGGAAAAGAATAGGGATGAAGGGACTTACGGTTTTAGGTGGTTAAGAAGAGATTGAAGAAGCTCTCGGGGGTCGTGGTTTCATCGGAGATACTCCAGTCGTCAAGTTTGGCTCGCAACTCCACTTGAGTGGCTTAACTCCACTTGTCACTTAAAGAGTTTGAGAGAATTTTTGCTAGAATTTTCAGAAAGGTGAAGAGCTAGGGTATGGGGTGGTATTTATAGTGAAGAATTAAGGTTTGGGAATTGAAAGTGTGGATTAAAATGCATTAAAAATGTGTTAAATGGTGAATTGAAGAGTCTCTGTTTGATTGCAGGAAAATCAAAAAGTGCAGGGGAGTTATGGGGAGTCGAAGAGACAAGTGTGCAAAGCACGAGGTGATTTGGAGCACTTTGGACTGTCGGGGCCAGCCATAAGCAAGAAATGGGTGGTCGGATTTGATTGGCTTGCCTCGAAATTCATGCCACATGTCAAGTTGGGTGTGTACATTGTTTCCCCCAATCAAAGCAAAGCTCTGTTTTGAATTTCAAAATTCAAAAATTGAAGCAACGCTTCAGATTCTGCGCGCTGCGTGTCAAACGCAGACGCGCTAGCGCCAGGTGCGCTGCGCCCTAGGCAGCGCACCCCCAATCAGAGCAAAGCTTTGTTTTAAAATTCAAAATTTAAAAGTTAAAGCAACACTTCAGATCCAGCGCTCTGCACTGCGCGCCACGTGTCAAACACGGGTGCGCTAGCGCAGTTGCGCTGCGCCACTTGTCAAACACGGGTGCGCTAGCGCAGTTGCGCCGCGCTCTGCGATGCGTGCCACATGTCCAACGCGGGTGCGCTAGTGCAGTTGCGCTGCACTCTGCGCTGCGCGCCACGTGTCCAACGCGGATGCGCTAGCGCAAGGTGCACCAGCGCTGGAATTAAAAATTCTCCACCGTTAGATCAAAAGATCTACTAATAATAAATTATTAATTAATCAGAACTAAAATTCTGTCATGGAAAGATTTTTCAATCTTATGGAAACAAGAAGATTATCTTCTATAAAACAGAAGCCTTAGGATTAAAGATCCAACGGTGGGAAATATTCCCAAATCAATCAGAGAAATATCTCTTAAAACTGATTCAACAAATCAATTGGCCCTATATAAAGGCCCCTAGACTTCAAGTCTAATATACACAGAAAGAGAGAGAAAACTCTCTGCAAACTTTGAGAAAACTCAGAGAGAAAGAAAGGCAAGCCTTTAGGAAAAGAAGATCATTTCTTCATCTTCAAGGTAATGAACCAGTTCTTGAACCACAGAGATGAAATCATCTCGTAAAAAGAAGAACCATCTTCTAAAAGGATCATAGATCTACAAAAGACCAAGGTCTTTAATAAAAAGAAAAAAAAGATCAAAAGATCTAATCATAAAAAAATAAAAGAAGTATTTTACTTCATTCACAGATCTTTGATCTATAAAGGCAGAGCCCTTTTACAAAACAAGAACATTTGTTCTTGAATCTTGAGGCAAAGCCTCTTTTAAGAAGAACATAAATTTATTCTCTGATCTTGAAAGTGTCTTGCACTCATGAATTGCGCTCTTGCGCTCATTGGACTGGCGCTCAGCGCCAAAACCTGCCACGTGTCAACCAAAGACACAATCTGCGCGTTGTGCTTCTGAAACAGCGCGCTGCGCTGATGGGCTGGCGCTCAGCGCCAAGCGCGCCACGTATCACTCACTGGTGCGCCAACAGACTAGCACAATGCGCTTATAAATTAAAAGCGCAATACTCTAATAAACTAGCGCTTAGCGCTAAGCGCGACACATGTCCTCTTCGTGTGCGCTACCCGACAGAAGCGCAATGTACTCTTTAATTGGCACAAAGCGCCCGACGCGCCACGTGGCGCATTGTCAGAACACACATTGTTCTGATGAAGACAAAAGATGTCAGAACTCAATGCTTAGCATTATTAAAAGGGCCGAGCCAAAATAAAGGCTTAACAGCTAGAACAACAAAAATGTTAAACATTTTTAATTGGACTTAGCCCAACTCTGGCCATAAGTCCTCAACTTATATTGAACTGAGCACATCTGCTCACAAATATTCAACTGATCTCAGTCCCAAACCGGGCTATAGGTCTTTCAACCAATTCATACTGGTTCGAGGGTACATCTCGTTACTCCTCTGATATTTATCGTTGCAATCCTTCAACGTTTTCAGAGAGGCGACGGGTCCCAGCGACCACACATTTCTATGGACCGTGGGGTCTTTAAACTCATGGACTATGATGTCCTTAACCTCGATTGTGATGTCTTTAAACTAACATCAGACTGTGGGGTCCTTAAACCCATGGACTATGATGTCCTTAACCTCGACCGTGATGTCTTTAAACTAACATCGGACTGTGGGGTCCTTAAACCAATGGACTATGATGTCCTTAACCTCGACCGTGATGTCTTTAAACTAATATCGGACTGTGGGGTCCTTAAACCCATGGACTATGATGTCCTTAACCTTGGACCACCATGTCCTTAAACTGGTAATCGACCGAAATGTCCCTAAACTAAACAATACAGCCCAAATGCTCTTTTGTTGGATCTAAATGATCCTGTTAAGTAGATCTTAGTCTAAAAATTAGACTAACGTATCCTTAACTAACGTTTAAGTTGATCTTAGTCCCAAATGAGACTAACGTATCCTTAAACCCAACCCCCCAAATCCAAATCTAAGAAAGATACGAATTTGGACTAGTCCACGCCCTACGGACGACAACACAAATTAGTCTCCGTATACAATCCACGGGCAACCAAACAAAAAACAAACACCCAAACACAAAACAAACACCCACGACACGAAGTGACCATCTGGAAAAGGAGAAAGTTGTTACCGCGATGCGGTAGAGTAATTAACTGCAGGGGCTTGCGCCTGCAGGGAAGAGCATCCCCACAATCAAAAACCCCTCAAACGAGGGGGAATCTGACGAAGTCTACTACATCGGCCGCATCCGTTTAAACCTTCAATACATGGTGACATAAATCAACTTGGCATCTTCGGAGAGGTGGACGGATAGCACCAATTAGCATCTGCCCCGAATTTCAGGCAAGACGGACCTGCGCGGTCGCGTCTCTGTGTTCGGAGGGGAACGGATTCTGGCACGCCCGGTGGGACCTTTTCCTCTTTCCACTCCACACTTCGTGTGTCGTGTTCGCGAACAAATCGCGGTTTTCTAATGGTTGCCCTTGGATTTCGAGATACTATGATTTGGCGTTTTGCTTGGTGCAGAAAGCAAATGATCAATGGCGTTCACCTGCTCGAAGTGTTCCAACTGCAACTGCAACCCACGTTCTGCCTCATCTGGAGGCATAGCTTACGGGCCTCAAGCGGCTTCCCTGTTCACGATGCCGGTGGACCAGGTGACTCAGGCCACCACTGGTTTATTCTTTGGGACCATGCTCCCACAGATGAGTTTCAGCACCCCTGTGCCAATACCGGAAGCTCCCAAGAAGTCGGTCTTCGACCGGCTTACAACTACCGCGACCCCTCTCAACGGGTCGTCCAGCTCCAGCGCCTCGGTCTTCGCCAGGTTGGACCAAAGTTCCTGTGGGCCCAAGATGAAACCCGCGATTCAAGAGAAGTTTATCCCGAAAAGAGTAACCAACCCTGCTCCCGAAGTCGTCAAGGCGGCTTCGCCTACCAAAGGGTCGGTCTATACAAGACTGACTGTTCCAGCTCCCGCTCCGATTCCTGTCCCTGCTCAGAAGTCTGTTTTTGACTGGTTGGATACCGCTTCTCAACAGACATCAGTCTTCAAGAGGCTGACGCCAGCAACAGCCCCTACCTGGATAGGGGGCAAGACAAAGCCATCCCCATCGCCGAACCAACCCCAACAGCTCGACACGCTCGACGTCACCACTGGCGCTGAGTAAGGAAGGCTAGGGGCAACTCCCCCTCTGGGCTAACTCCACCAGCTCCAACGGTGGAAGTTAATGCTGCTGTTCCAACCGGGAACAGTTTTGAGTGCTGAACAAGGTGCCCAGGAACTCGCCTACCGCCGTACTGAAAAGATCTCCGCCATCGGTGGAGACTGTCACAGAAATAAAGCCGGATCAGTCCCCTCAAAGGCTGTCCTCCAAAGTTTACAAAATCTGGCGACAAGTCCGAGAGTCGGTGGTCGATCAAGACTATCTTCGCCAGCAGAAGAAGCCGATGGTTCGACTGGAAGAAAATCGTCCTGTTAAGCCATAGAAGGTGACGGCTACTTGGGTGCCCATTGCAACGGCCCCCTCAACATCAACTGCTCATAAGAGGAGAAGGCCAGAGAAAATCCCCATGTCTGCAACAAATGTCAAAGGCACTGAACCTAAACGCCCTAAGTCTGGGGGCATGGTGGTGCATACCGTCTGTATGGCATCCGGAAAAGAGGATAGCCGTATCTCCACAGGTCATCGACCGCTTACACGATCAGTGACTAAGGCTCAGGATCAACAACAACAAAAGCTCCAAGAGATGTTAACGACTATGGCCGCACTCACAGGACCAAAAGCAAGCCCGGAGACATCCTCGGAGCAGCGCCGTGAGCAGGAAACTGATACCGAATTCCTTCGGAGAATGCTTGAGAAGAAAGACAAAGAGGCTGCGGAACAAGTGGCCAACATAAAACAAATGACCCTTTTATTTCAAGATATGGTGGGCATGATGATCCAGCCGGACCCTCCAGCTGAAGATCCTCCAGTAATAATTGAAGATGATAGAGGGGAAACATCAAACCCTCTGCCAGCTCTTTCAACAGCCAAGGAAGAAACTATTTCCAAGGCCGCCTTGGATGACTATATTGCTCAGCAAATACGAGCTCACCAGGAAAATGAAGCGGCCGGCTAAGTCGTCAAAACTGGGCGACTGTATCCAGGCTGGTATGATCAAATAATGTACCCGCCGGGCTACACGATCCCCAAATTCCATGTGTACAAGGGGACAGGCAATCCCCATCAATATGTCGCTCAGTTCTGGGCTCTTTGTGGCAACACCGGTGGCGATGATAAACTTTTGCTCCGCCAATTCGTCGGCAGCTTATCGGAGACGGCGTTTGAGTGGTACTCAGAACTTCCAAACGACTCCGTCAAAACTTTCGCAGAAATGGAGTTGCTGTTCACCCAGCGATTCGCAAGTGCTAGTGAACGCACCCCAATAACGGCATTGATTAATGCCAGGGTGAAGCCGGGCGAGACGTGGGTTCAATACGCAATCCGATGGCGGAATCTGTGGTCGAAGTGCGAACAGCGCATCGAAGAAGCACCAGCGGTGGGCATGTTCGTAGGCACCTTAGACCCTCATGCAACTATTTCACAGTTCATGATGTTCTTCAAACCGATCACATTCCAGGCTTTAATCGACAAGCTGGCCCAGATGGACCAGATGGATCATAGCCCATCTCCTCCGAAGCCGGAGCCGCGGAACGAAAAAGGTAAAGAGAAGGCGACCTTCGTTGCGAATACCCAACAACAGCCCAGTGCCCCAAAATTAACGAATCAACTGGAAGAGAGACGGCGCTATTATAATGAGAAAATGAAGCGTCCTTAATCGTTCCCACGGGACAAAACGAAGAGACTCTTCGAGCTGGTGATGCGCAACCGGCTTATTAATCTGCCGAATCCAAAGCGGTCATTGCAACCCGGTGAAGCGAATAATCCCAATTATTGCCCTTACCACCAAACGGTAAGCCATCCAATCGAAGATTGTTTCGTCTTTAAGGGATGGATCGAGGATCAGTACCAACAAGGCAAGTTTGCGTTGTCTGAGAAGTGGAAAGTAAGCCCACCACAACCGCATACTCCTAAGAAGATGGACACACGCTCTTTTGTTGAAGAAGCTCCATGGGAGGTGGCTCTTTCGGCCAAAACCAAAAGGATGCTGAATGATCTCCAGACATGCCCGACGATCAGGTGGAAGAATCCGTTGGAACCTGAGATCATCGAGGGGATGCTAAAACCGCGCCCGACTCCAAGAATCGGTGGTGATAGCCAAAATGTTCACACCCAGCCGTCGAAATCTTCGAAAAAGAAGAAGAAATCCAAAAAGCCCATGAAGCCTGGCGACAAGCGCACGGACCTGCAGAAACAGATCGACGCGATGGAGGAGTATAACCAGAAGGCGTGGACTCCAATCACACTCCAAGAGTTCCTCGGCCACGTCCTTGAAGACGGAGATGATGGAGAAGACTCGTCGGATAGATCTAAGGATTACGTAGCAAGCTGCCATGTGATCTCTCACTCGTCGATAGACGATGAAGACGCTCCTTGCACTAAGAAACTGGGGGCAAATCCTGAACCGGAGCTTCCAGGGCCGTCAGACGAAATGATCGATGCATTTCTAAACGAAGTTCTTCTGAAAAGTAAAGCTGATCGGGAGCGTACGATGGCCATATTTAAAAAGGACAAACGCCGGCGACTGGACGAAAGAGTCGAGACACTCCCGCCGAATTAAAGGACATCCGCCGCGAATAAAAACGAGTTCAAGACGAGGAAGAGATTTGCTAAAGCCATATCAATGGGAATGAAGCTACCACCCTCCGAAAGAAACACTCTCGGTGAAGCAGAGATGCATCCTAGCTACTGCCTATATCATCAAAAGATGGCACACCCTACCGAAGAGTGCAACGCTTTTAAAAGATGGTGGCAGGGATATGTTGCTCACCGACAACATTTTAAGCGGATGAAACGCAGAACTCGTCGGTAGCAAAGAAGTACGACCGAGGAGCATAAAAGAATCACCGGCAACTGTCGCACGGTTAACGCCGGGGGATCGCAGGTTCTCACCTTCGGGAGCGACTCTGACGAAGAAATGACTCTTGGCCCTCTCTTCAAAGAATCCACCTTGGGAAAAGAGGAAGAACCGAAGACCTGCGAAAATATTCAGGTGCGCAATCGTACGCTGCCCGAAAAGAATCTCAGACCCACGAATAGAAAAGATAAGGGTAAAGAAAAGGTCTCTGAGGATATCGCCCTAGATGACCAAGTCATGAAAGAGCTGACCGCCAAGGACCCGCCAAAGAAAAGTAAGGTGGACTACAACGTTCTGGCGCACTTGAGGAAGTTAACCTCGCAGCTCAGCATTCTCGATGCCCTTTTACTATCAAAAGAAGCAAGAGATTCATTGATCAAGGCGCTACAAGAGCCAGAGCAATTCCAAGCTTTCCTCGCCGAAGAAAGGATGAAGGACGAGCTAGAATAAGTGCACACAGCCGATATCACCTTCGGTGACGAAGATCTCCTCCTTGGGACATGCGAACACAACCGTCCCCTATATGTCTCCGGATACTGTCATGATGTCAAGATAGGCAAGATCCTGGTCGACAATGGGTCTTCCGTCAATCTCCTCAACGTGCGAGTGTTAAAGGAAATCTGCATGAGCGTTCAGCACCTCGATCGTGATAAAATCACCATCTCCGGTTTTGACTCCCAGTCATCACGGACTCTCGGGTCCGTGATACTGACGTTGCGCTTCGGGCTACTTGTCACGGATATTAAATTTCACGTCATCGATGCCAAGACATGTTACAATGCTTTGCTCGGCCGGCCTTGGTTACACGGGTACAACATCATCCCTTCTACACAACATCAGTGTATGAAATACTTCAAGGATGGTCTCGAGTACACTGTGACGGGGGAGCTGAACCCATTCTCCGTGAACGAAGTTCGAAAATACGAAGATGCAAAATACTTCTTACCAGATTTCGAGGACACGGAGAGATGCCACAGACCGAAGGACAAATCTATCACTACCATTCCAGTCTTCGGGAGTGACACCGAGGAGGAGGAAGAGATAGTTTATTCAGGGCCGCCTCAACGCAACAACCCGGGACCGTCCACCCCCATGTTGATCTTCAGCAGCGACTTAGAAGACGAGGTAAACGCTACATTTTCCGCTCGGCCATCAATACAAGCCTTCGCTGGCGATAATCAGAGTCTGCAAATTACCATGGTTCCACAAGAGCATTACAAAGATCTCGATGCACTTGAAACTTGTAGTGTGCAAGAACTGCAGACATTCTACGTCCCTCCTAGGCGAAGAGATGAAAAGGCGATCCTCTTTTATCAATCCACGGAAACTAAAGTGGAGAAAGAAATCTGGCACGGCTCCAATTCTACGCTCGAAAGGCTCTAGCCTATCCGTCTGCCTAGATATTACACAGAAGGCCTGAAAAGGCTATTGAAGCGTTAAGGGGTACCCTTTAACCAGACCACTCGACAAGCTCGGTTCTACAACAGGATTTGGGATGTCCCTGGAACTCAGCGCAAGTTGCCCAGCGGGAGAATGGAAACGATCGGGCTTGGATATGTTCAATCCAAAAAGCGAGAACGAGTCCATGGTAGCTACGTCATATATGACTTCGATGAAGAAGAGAACGCCCTGTTAAAAGATGCTGATCCTGAAACAAAACAAGGTCCGGTCATCAAAGCGCCGAGTCCGTCATTTGAAGAACGAATGGACATGTTAGTAAGGGAAGCGGGTCAACAGATCCAGGATGAACATAACCGCGAGATGGCCATTTACGAAAAAGCCAGGACACAACGCCTCCTCCAACAAACCGCGGAGAACAGCAATGCTCTTCCTTATCAGCCCGTCATACAAAAGGCCCGACGCAGAGGCAAAAACAAATCAAAGAGCGGGAAAAGCGTTCAAAGGCGACAAAGCGGGACCAAGAAGCCACGCGACCGGGAACCAAGAAATCCGGATTCGTCTCTTATTAAGAAGATGGGTCGAGCATACTCTTTTCCTCAGAGCAAAACACGGAAGATACTTGATCTCGCCATAAGACATCAGATGATTACACTTCCGGAGCCTAAACATCCCGAGCAAGCCAACGAGGTCTCTCACCCAGATTATTGCTTTTATCACCGAGCAATAGGGCATCCTCTCGAAGAATGCTTCACCTTCAAAAATTGGGTCGAAGACCAATATCAGCTCGGCAAGTTCGCTCTATCTAGCAGTTGGAGGATAAATCCGCCACAGAAGCACGAACCAAAAGCCACACATACAGCGAGAGTAGAACCAGATCAACATCGGTGTTGGAAGCGAGCTCGTACCTGTCATATGATAACGCTATCAGAAGAAGAGCCCGAGGATATAGATGACCTCCCCTGGTGCTTCGAAAACAATGATGACGAGGTGATCTCAGAATTTCCACCGGCGCCAAAAGAGCTGGAAGATGGAATACATACCACTGCAGATGATCTCAAGAAAATTGATTTGGGGACGGCAAGTGACCCGCGGCCGACATTCGTCAGTGAATTGCTGTCTAAAGAAAGGGTGGCTACACTAAAGGATGTGCTTATGCAGCATAAGGATTGCTTCGCGTGGAACTATTCCGAGATGCCAGGACTAGATCCAGAGATTGCCGTCCACAAACTGGAAATATCCCCGGACGCCAAGCCAATCAAATAAGCACCGAGAAGAATGCGGCTCGAGCTTGAGATGAGCATCAACGCCGAGGTCAAGAAGCTGATCGACTCTGGCTTCATCCAAGAGGTTCAGTATCCTGACTGGATCGCCAACATCGTCTTGGTGATGAAGAAAAATGGGACAGTACGCATATGTGTGGATTTTCGGGATCTCAATAAAGCCTGCCCGAAAGAGGACTTCCCAGTACCGGTCACCGAGCTAATGATAGACAATACGTCCATTCACGAGGTTTTCTCCTTCATGGACGGCTCATCAGGATACAATCAGATAAAGATGCACCCTGAGGACCAGAAGCACACCGCTTTCCAGACCCCCTTGGGCATATTCTGCTACAAGGTGATGCCTTTCGGTCTAAAAAACGCCGGTGCCACCTATCAGAGGGCCATGAAGAAGATCTTCGATGACCTCATACATGAAATCGTCGAATGCTATATCAACGACCTCGTGGTGAAAAGAAAATCATACGAGGAACATTTAGAGCATCTGAGGATCGTGTTTCAACGCCTCCGGCAATACAACTTGAAGATGAACCCTCTCAAATGCGCGTTCGGTGTTTCCTCGGGCAAATTCCTAGGATTCATCGTCCGACACCGAGGCATCGAGATAGATCCGTTAAAAATCAAGGCGATCATGGAAATGCCTCCGCCAAGGACTCTCAAGCAATTGCGCTCTCCAAGGGAAGCTCGCGTATATCCGGCGATTTATAGCCAATCTTTCGGGCAAGTGCCGTCCTTATAGCCACCTGATGAAGAAGGGAACCCCTTTCGTCTGGGATCGCAAATGCCAAAGCACGCTGCACGAAATCAAGCAGTACCTACAGAATCCGCCAGTACTGGCTGCTCCGGTCAAGGGAAAGCCTCTCATTCTTTATACAACAGCCCTTGAAGGTTCCTTAGGTGCATTATGGGCACAAGAGAACGACCAAGGGAAGGAGAGAGCGCTCTACCATTTGAGTCGAGTTCTGCTGGGGGCAGAAAGCAATCATTCTCCCATCGAAAAACACTGCCTGGCATTGATCTTCGCAATAACGAAGCTTAGGCACTATGCGTTGGCGCATGATGTCCGTCTCATATCGAAGGTGGATCCTCTCAAATATTTGATGTCAAAGGCCATATTAACAGGGCGGCTCGCTAAATGGGCCTTGCTCTTGATGGAGTTCTCAATAACTTATCAGCCTCTTAAGGCAGTGAAAGGCCAAGCCATTGCCGACTTCCTCGCTGAGCATCCAATACTTGTTGATTCTCCTTTGAATTGCGAACTGCCAGACGAGCATGTGTTTGACACGATCGACGATAATGGCACCCGATGGGAACTTTACTTCGATGGAGTATCCTCCATGAAGAAGCGCAAACAAAACACCCCTATAATCAAATCAGGGGTAGGCCTCATCTTCGTGACTCCACAAGGAGGGATAATGCGCTTTGCCTTCTCCTTAACAGAGCCGAGGACAAACAATGAAGAAGAGTATGAATCTTTAATAGCAGGTCTCGAGATCGCCATCAACATGGGGATTGAGAATCTCCTCATATACGGAGACTCCCAACTGGTTGTTAGTCAAGTAAACGGCGACTATCAAACGTGCAAACCAGAACTGGTGAAGTACGGTGAGAGAGTACAACAACTGTTGACCCAAATTTCTTCCTACACCTTGGAAAGCATACCACGTGCGGAAAATAGCAAAGTGGATGCATTAGCCAAGCTCGCTAAGGAATTGGCTGACGAAAACCTCGATGATGTGAGGGTCGTTGTGCAAAGCCGTCGGGTTCTTGCACCGGCAGAAATATCTCCAGAGCCATCCGAGGAAAAGGGAGCGACCGAGCAAATGACTATACAAATAAAAGACCAAGAAATGGTTGAGGATTGGAGAGAAGTCTTTATAGACTACTTCAAATCCCGTCAAACGCTTAAAGATGCGTCCTCAAAACATCAGCTCATGAAGCGAGCCCTATCTTTCGCTTTCATCAACGATATTCTGTACAAGAGGTCATTTGATTCTCTATAGTTAAGATGCCTAGGACCTGAAGAAGCAAAAAGAGTCGTCCAAGAAACTCACGACGGACTCTGCGGTTCTCACCAAGCCGGGCCGAAGATGAAGCTGAAGATCAAACGGATGGGTTATTATTGGCCCACGATGATCCAGGACTGCCTCGAGTATGCGAAACAATGCCACTCGTGCCAGATCCATGGGGATTTTATCCACCAGCATCCAAATCCACTACATCCAACGGTGGCTAGCTGGCCGTTCGAAATGTGGGGAACTGACATAATCGGCCCCATCGAACCAGCATCGTCCAGAGGACATCGATTCATTTTGGCGACAACTGATTACTTCTCCAAATGGGCAGAAGCAGTACCGCTGAGGGAAGTGAAGACGGAGAATATTCTCCATTTCTTCAAGACACACGTCATTTATCGATTTGGCACTCCGAGACGAATCATCTCCGATAATGGGCCAGTCTACAGAAGCCACAAAATCAGCCGCTTCACACAACAACACAACATAGACTGGAGATACTCATCATTCTATAATTCTCGAGCTAACGGTCTGGCTGAGGCTTTTAACAAAACATTGACGAAGATTGTAAAGAAGGCGGTGTCTCGAAACAAAAAGGACTGGCATGAGAGACTGCATGAAGCTCTCTGGGCGTACCGAACGACATTCAAAACAGTCACGAACACAACTCCATACGCATTGGTATTCGGTACAGAGGCGGTACTCCCCCTCTAGATAGAGCTACCCTCTCTACGAGTGGCAGTTCATTACGAGCTAACGGATGAAGAGAACGCTCACCTTTGGCTCGAGGAGCTCGATGCCCTTGATGAAACCCGGCTCATAGCGCAACAAAATCTGGAGGTTTATAAGGCAAAGATGACGCGCTCATATGAAAGATTGACTAGGCCGAGGACATTCCGCCAAGGCGAACTCGTGCTAGTGGTCAAAAGACCTATGATCCCCAATCGTGCTAAACGAGGGAAATTCGAGCCGAATTATGAAGGCCCGTATATTATAGACAAGGTCTACCAGGGTGGGGCCTATCTACTCATGGACATGCATGGTGAAAGACCTTTCATGCCAATAAACGGTCGCTTCCTAAAGAAGTACTACACTTGATGAGTCATGGCCTAGGTCAACGATAGACGACGACGACTATGTCTGCTCGCTATCTTCCTAAGCCCAAACTCCATAAGTGGTAACCGGCTTCCTTAACAACGGACCGAAACGTCCTTAAACTAACATCGGACCGAAACGTTCTTAAACTAACAACGGACCGAAATGTCCTTAAACTGACGACGGACCAAAACGTCCTTAAACTAACGACGGACCGAAACATCCTTAAACTAACGACGGACCACTATGTCCTAAAACTAACCGTTGACCGAGATGTCGATAAACTACGGTGGATTGTATCATCCCAAAGCTGATACAACAAAAAAAAAGAGAAAAAAAGAAAACGGTATGTCCATAAGCAAAATGGGCATGGATGAAAACCCGAAAGGGCTCCGTGAGTAAAAACAGCAGGGCTACCGGCGAGTTTTGTGAAAACCCGAAAGGGCACAACCTCGTTAGAATAAAAAAAAAGAAAGAAAAAAAGAGAGAGAAAAAAAGAAAACGGTATGTCCATAAGCAAAATGGGCACGGATGAAAACCCGAAAGGGCTCCGTGAGAAAAAACAGCAGGGCTACCGGCGAGTTGTGAAAACCCGAAAGGGCGCAACCTCGTTAGAATAAAAAAAAAGAATAAAAGAAAAGAGAAAAAAGAAAACGGTATGTCCACAAGCAAAAAGGGCACGGATGAAAACCCGAAAGGGCTCCGTGAGTAAAAACAGCAGGGCTACCGGCGAGTTTTGTGAAAACCCGAAAGGACGTAATCTCGTTAAAAGACACTTTCAAGGTCCTCTCGACTTTGTAAGGAGAAACCACCCGCGTGAGATCCTTACGACTCATAAGGGAGCAACACACTTAGGGATCCCCACGATTCCTAAGGAGAAATTACACTTGTGAGATCCTCACGACTCGTAAGGAGAATCCTCTTATGGGACCCTCACGGCTCATAAGATTCAAAAGTTTTAAGCTACGGGGATCTGAACCTGTTCTTAAGCAGCCCCCACAACCTCCAATACTGCCCTACAGGCGGCTCAACGCTGAACCTTGTATACAATCCACGGGCGCGAATAAACATTTCCCTAACAAAGTCCTATCCGTGACTAGGGTTATGTCTACACGGTGAACAACCCTTGTAAGTCCTCTCGACTTATAAGGAGAAAGCACTTTTGTAAGATCCTTACGACTTATAAGAGACCATGCACTTAGGAATCCTCACGATTCCTAAGGAGAAAACACACCTACGAGATCCTCGCGACTTGTAGGGAGAAATACCTTTATGCGACCCTTACAGCTTATAAAGTCAAAAGCCTTAGTCGACAGGATCTTAACCCTTTTGCTAAGCCACCTTTGTTCGACATCGACAGAGGAAAATGATGATTCGCTCCTGGCAATATCCCAGTTGTAGCGGTGCTGATGCCGAAATCGGTGTCTAATTTCAAGCTTGCAGCGAAAAGCCAGTAAGCCACACATGCATATGAAATAGCCGAAATGATGGGGCAACTTGCAACAAAATCAGAAAGTAAAAATGTATGCATGCAAAATAGCCGAAATGATTGGGCAACTTGCAATAAAAATCAGCGAGTAAGAATAAAAAATAGCCGAAATGATTGGGCACCGTGAAAAATAGCCGAAATGATTGGGCAATCGTGACCTTCGCGATATAAAAGATGAAATGATAGAGCATTGCGGAAAGAAATAAAAAAAGAATGAAATTTATGCCCTACAAGTGATATCACATCGATCCCTGTATACAATCCAGGGGCACAAACAAAGAGGGAATCATACCTTTCCTCCCCAGGTTTTCATCAGAAGGAGAAGCCAAATCTCAACGGCTCACAGATAGCCTGGAGATCATCTCAACATTCGTCTCATTACAACAGACACAACATAAAATAAAGCGGAACAGCGGCAACCCCTAGTTCCATGACTCGGCGGTACATAAATGACCGAGAGTCAAACCCTGACTCCGTGAAATGCGGATGAAGTCAACCCTTCCTAGTTACGTGGAGCACGGCAATGACCCCGTGTGAAGCATCCAGAGAAGAGCCTGGTCCTCACCGAACACGGCAGTAAACCCGTGGGAAGCATCCAGAGCAAAATTCCTGACTACGTAGAACGCGGCTTATGTCAATCCTGACCCGTGTGAAGCATCCAGAGCGGAGCCTGGTTCTCGCCGAACACGGCAGTGAACCCGTGGGAAGCATCCAGAGCAAAATTCCTGGCTACGTGGAACGCGGCTTATGTCAATCCTGACCCCGTGCGAAACGTCCAGAGCGGATCCTGGTCCTCGCAGAGCACGGCAGTGAACCCGTGTGAAGCATCCAGAGCGGAGCCTGGTCCTCGCTGAACACGGCAGTGAACCCATGGGAAGCATCCAGAGCAAAATCCCTGACTCCGTGAAATGAGGATGAAGTCAACCCTTCCTAGTTACGTGGAGCACGTCAATGACCCCGTGTGAAGCATCCAGAGCGGAGCCTGGTTCTCGCCGAACACGGCAGTGAACCCGTGGGAAGCATCCAGAGCAAAATTCCTGGCTACGTGGAACGCGGCTTATGTCAATCCTGACCCTGTGTAAAACGTCCATAGCGGATCCTGGTCCTCGCAGAGCACGGCAGTGAACCCGTGTGAAGCATCCAGAGCGGAGCCTGGTCCTCGCCGAACACGGCAGTGAACCCGTGGGAAGCATCCAGAGCAAAATTCTTGGATACGTGGAACGCGGCTTATGTCAATCCTGATCCCGTGGGAAACGTCCAGAGCGGATCCTGGTCCTCGCAGAGCACGGCAGTGAACCCGTATGAAGCATCCAGAGTGGAGCCTGATCCTCGCCGAACACGGCAGTGAACCTGTGGGAAGCATCCAGAGCAAAATTCCTGGTCACGTGGAACGTGGATAATGTCAACCCTGACCCCGTGTGAAGCATCCAGAGCGGAGCCTGGTCCTCGCCGAACACGGCAGTGAACCCATGGGAAGCATCCAAAGCAAAATTCCTGGCTACGTGGAACGCGGCTTATGTCAATCCTGATCCCATGGGAAACGTCCAGAGCGGATCCTGGTCCTCGCAGAGCACGGTAATGACCCCGTGTGAAGTATCCAGAGCGGAGCCTGGTCCTCGCCGAACACGGCAGTGAACCCGTGGGAAGCATCCAGAGAAAAATTCTTGGTCACGTGGAACGCGGATAATGTCAACCTTGACCCCGTGGGAAATGTCCAGAGCGGAGCCTGGTCCTCGCAGAACACGACAGTGAACCCGTAGGAAGCATCCAGATCAACTCCTGACTCCGTGAAATGCGGATAAGGACAACTTCACCCATCACTTACGGGTCCTCACGACTCGTAAGGGAGTAAATTCTTTTGTGAGATCCTTACGACTTTCAAGAGAAAACACACTTAGGAATCCTCACGATTCTTAAGGAGAAATTACACCTACGGGATCTTCTCGACCGGTAGGAAGAAAATTCTTTATGAGACCCTCACGGCTCATAAAATTGAAAAGTCTTAGGTGACAGACCCTAACCCTATTTTCTAAGCCATCACCACTCTACAAAGAGCCCAAGATTGACAGCTATATACTATCTACAGACCGCACTTGCTAAAATCACCTAGCAACAACACAGCAAGGAGAAGAAAGCAACAGTATAACAAAAAATATGTATCATTTATTCATGAATTCAATTGAGTACAAGGCAAATCGTATAAAAGAATAAAAAATGGATACATGTTGTTCAAAGATTACAAGTGTTCAATCTATACAAAAGCAGCTATTGGGAGGGAGGCGCCTTCAATAGACCAGCTAGCTGCTCGCGCACTCTTCTCAACTCTTCTTCGCGATCAGCCGCCGCGGCCAGCTCTGCTTCAACTTGGGCCCGTTGCTGCAAACAGGATAAAAGTTTCTGATCAACTTCCTGCTGGACAGCCTCCTAACTCTACGCAACCTGCTCATTGAGATCAAGCTTCTTCCTTAACACCAGCCCGTCAGAGATACACCGTTGAAGGTTTTCAAAAATGGTGTTCAGCTGGGTAGCATTAGCTGCAACCTCAGCGCACAATTGGGCATATTCGGCAGCAGTCGCCTCACGTTCCTTACGCTTAAGGGTTGCCTCTCTTTCGAAATGGAGAAGGAACGGAACACTCTGCTCAACCCATGCGGCCCGTTGGGAGTTCAAAGCCTGAGTCTCAGGGGCAGGACGCATAAGCTCAAGCTCATGCAGACAGGCCTCAATCTTCCTGCAGTGATTAACCCAAGACTCGACGATACCTTCATTATGGAAATTCATAAGCGTCGCCAGCATTGGATTAATCTCGGCAGCGAAATCTGCAGCAGATGTAGGAGCCTCCGCGTCAAGCTCCTCGACATATTCGCTCAGCATACGCAGACTGGTCACAGCACCTTTTGAGGATGGACGTTTGGAAAAGGGCCCTGCCGGCATCATAATGCGAGACTCGAAAAAAGCCGGAGTCGAAGCGACCGTTGCAAAACAAATCACAATCAGACGACGGATCAAGAAATATAAGAGGTTCATGAACAATGGGATTTACTATACCAGCTACAGCAGGTGGCAAAGCGGGGAGGACCAGTGGCGCAACTGTTCTCTCATCTCCTCCGTCAATCTGTATTACTGCAATCAAAGCAAAAAAGAATCAGAAATGATTTCACTGTTGGTAAAAGAAAGAACATTAACTGAAGACTGTATTCACCAGCGCTACTAGATGAAGCAATCTCCGACGGGAAGGATAAGTAGGGGTGCAGCACCTGGTACAGGTGGTCAAAAAGGACTCCTACAAAGACGTAATAATGCAACGTCAGTACATAAATTATACAGCCTAGAGATAAGACTGATGGGTCACAAATCCATACTTTCCAGCATCTAAGACGGTGCGAAAGAAGGTAGAGAGGTGGTCACCGTCAGGGCGGTAACTGACGGCGCTGCCTCGGGTAGCGTGACATCAGCACCAACCGTACCTGCATTAGAAACAAGATAAACCCTGTCAGGAAAGATTGAAAAAGATTGCAGAATAAAAAGAAGGGCGGTGGCCTAAAATCTACCTGATGAGTCGCCGGTCGGAACCGTGACGAGGGCGTCACTTAATACAACAGCGGCGTCTCCCTCCTCCATCGGGGTGGTCTCACCTCCCGTCTCCTCATCCCCTGACTCCACGAGAGCCGTCGTCACGCTTGCGACGCCGGGAGACGGTAAAGAACCGTAGGCGGGAAGAGCGATGATCGGGGCGGTGCCTGACTCTTGAGAGAGAGCGTCCATCTCGGGCCCAGCAATTGTACCCATTTCGCTCGCCGCCACCTCAGGCTCAGTAATTGTAGCCGTCTCATCCACCGCTGCCTTGGGCTCGGCCATGGTAGCCGTCTCACCCGCAGCCACCTCGGGCTCGACAATGGTACCTATCTCGGGCATAGCAATCGTGACTGTCTCGTCAGCCACTACCTCGAGCCCGGCAATTGTGGCCACCTCGCCTCCCGTCGCCCCGGGTTCAGCAATCACAGCTACCTCCTCCACCGCTACCTCAGGCTCAGCGGTCGCCGCCACTTCTTCGGTAAGGCTCGGCCCTGCAAGATAAGGTATATGAGAACTGATAATTTAAAACTTTGACAACGAAACCTCACGGCACGTTACCTGGAGTTGATTTACCGTTTGCTTCCCGAGCTGCACGTGTCGTCCGTCTGTAAGCAGTAGACAAGGCAACCGGAGACTCCTCTGAAGGAGTAGCAGCAGGGGCGGCGGCGCTCGAACCCGCTCCCGCAGCTAAAACAGCACTATGCTCCCTTGCTGCGCGCCTCCGGCGCTTCCTTTCCTCCCGGGCCGTCAAAACAGACCTTCTAGAAGCCTCCTTCAACAGGACGTCATCGTCCGCATCCAGGGTTACCTCTGGAGCCGTCAAGGCTTCTGTCATCGGTCGTTTAAGTAAGGCCTCTTTCGGCAGTGCCGAAGAGGCCGGGACTTCGGTAGCTGGCCCGGGAAGAATTTCCGCATCAGCGTACAGGATCGGCGTTGTGGTCCCTGCGATATGACAAAGAAAGGGTCAGATTACTCATAAGAAACGGGAGCAGGAACATGGTGAACCGAAATGTAGCGATACCTAAGGATGCTCGAAGTCGTTCCTCTTCCTCAAAAGTCTTGAAAGAAGCAGCGGGAGCTTCTTCGGTAGAAATGCTTGTTAAAGATGAAAAAAACGTCAGTCAAAATACGATAGTAGAAATACGATGTAATGGCGGAAAATACAGCTAATGAGTACCTGATCGCGCGAGGATAGCCAACCCCTCTTCGTGGCTGGCCAATTGTTTAGAAGCTGCAATGGCAGCCGCCAGATCAGTATCGTCTGGCGGCATGAATAAGCCCCTGTTTGTCCCATACTCTCTCAGGCGCAACTCGGCCCCATCGCGTGTTGATACCAGGCCCCGTGTACGTTAAGGGCCCTCAGAATGCAACTCGGCTCGCTAATAAAGAAGTGGGAGCCCGTATTCAAGCACATAAAGTGATGCAGCGCACCCCGTATTCCCTCTTTGGTAGCAGCAGGTTCTTCCAAGAACGCCTCCAGTGGAACCCCCTGGTTATAACTCAGCTGCTGGGCAAAATGATGGGGGTTGTATCTCATAAAAAGCACCGCATCATTTTGCCTGAATACGAGAAAGCCCGTCCTGATGGAGTATAGATGTAGAATCTCCCGGGCTTTCAACATGGAGGCCCCGACCTTAAAAACGTCGCGCAATGCCAGAACCGTCTTGGAAGTTTCTTGGCTGATCGTTAGAAGTTTGTCCGTAAAAGACATACCAGCTCCGACCGTGCGCGGACGAAGAAGCAAGCCCCTAACTTCCCGCTGAGATGGATTCACGATAGAAGCGTCAACCAGCCGCATAATTCTCGGGAATTTGCATTTCTCGAAAAATGAAGGTCTTTTATGAATACCAAATACCCCGAGCACGTGCATTTCCATCCACGAAGTAAAGTAATGCATCAGGAAGTTGGAGGCATGCACCCCCGGTTCAGTTGTATCCGCCGCCACGCTAAGACCATGGTACAAGTGGGCTAACCCGGCAATCCCGATGGCCACTTGTATTCCGGCCACCATTCGATGCGCTGGGTAGAAGACAGACGACCTCATATAGCGAGGGTGCATAGGGAGCGCGAACCAACACAACCACAGCCCAAGAACCCAAGAAAGAAAGCCTCCTCGTCAATACCCGGAGCGGCGATTTCTGACAGAGGAATGATCGCGGCATCAGGAAGAAAAAAGCCCTTCTGATCATTTTCCAGTACTGGTCGACGGTCCAAGCCAAAGCCGAAGGGGTCGTCGAGCTTGGCAAATTTTTCTCCTCATTGCGATAGAATCTCCGGGCAAAGAAACCGGGCAATGAAGTCTGCGAAACTGACCCCCCGGCCTCGGGATTCCAAGAAGAGGCTCTCGTACATGTTCAGCACCTTTATCAGACTAGGAAACTGGTGCTGAATGGCAATCTCCGGTGTTAGGCCCATCACCACCGGCTTTGTGGAAAAAACGTACTCATCCGGAGGAAGCAGCTCCTCATAGTGCTCCCCTCTAACCGGCAGACCGCAAATCTCAGCAAATTCTTCTAAAGAGATGGAGACTTCTCTGTCCAGCAGAAGAAAGATATGGGTTGGGATGTTCTACTGCTCCAAGAATGCCTTAATCCACCATGTCGAAGGAGCATAATATTGGAACAACGAAGCATAAACCGCAGGGTATAGGCCGAGCTTCAGCAGTTGCGTTTTCTTCGCTGACAAAATGTACCTGGCCCACTGCAAATACCCGTCCGAATGTCAGGGAGTCAACCCGATGTTGTAGGGTTGTCCCCAAGGGTGCGAATCGCCCTGGCATATGCGCCGCCCCAAGGTATCCAAAGCTGCCGGCAGCTGCATGGGTATGGCGGCAATCGAAGGCTGAAGAAGACCCTCCGAAGTCCAATTGACAACCTCCACGGCATAGTTCACCGGGGGTGCATCTGCATACGAAATCGACGAGATTGGCTCCGACAGCGTCACACAAGAGAAGCTTCGACGACCTCTGATAATCTGGTCGTACCATCTACCCCACAAGTGAAGGTTTTTGTGTTCTAGGTCATAGTCTCTGATAAGCGCAAGAACCTCCCGGTCCACAGGTGCCTCAGGGAATCCTCCCTCTAAACGAAAAAACGGGAAAGAGAGATCGGAAGACATGTCGCCTGCGAGAAAGAACAGAATTCGATTGTCAGTACTATAATTTAATTTTAAAATTCTGTCACTCGGCACTTTAAAATTTGTACCACACTGCAATGCAGTGGAAAGGGGACCAAAAAGGGACCCACAAAATCCAGATGACAATGCATCAATTAATAAAACAGCCTCATCATTGGATGTGACTGTTAATTAATGAGTAAATCCTCAAGGAAATTCTCATTGAATAAGAAATCCCTCAGGAGAAGGAGAAAATCTCCCTTTAAGAGCAAACCTCTATGACAGAGTGACACTTGTCAAACTCTGATCATGAAGGAATACAATTCCTTAAAGAGCCTGGCTCTGTAATGATGATGGAAAATCCATCAAAGATTAATTAAAATTAATTTTTGAGAATTAAAAATTCTGGGATCTTCAAGATCCATGAAAAAACTCTTAAGAGTTCTTCATCAAAGATCAAAAGATCCATTATCAAAGAGCAGAGCTCTGATTCAAGGGATAAGAAACCCCAAGAAAAGATCTCTTTAGATCTATGGGTTCATGAGAGCAATGATCTATTAATGAAACCCTAAAATGGTTTTCTTTAGATCAAAGATCTATGAAGAGCAAGGCTCTGTTAATGGGTAAAAACCCTAATTTATTAAAAAAAATTAATTTTACCTAAGTTTGGAAAGAGTTCTGACTCTTGAAAGTTCTTAATTGAAGAGCAAGGCTCTGAATAAAATTCTCAAGAAAGAAGATGATAATCATCTAAGGGACCAAAGGTCCTATTTATAGGCACTGAACCGCCTCTTCAACTTCTGAGTTGATCCAAGGGCTCAGATGTTGCCACCGCTGCACTCACGTGTGCGCCACGTGAGCGCAACGGTGGGGGGGCATTTGTTTCCCCCAATCAGAGCAAAGCTCTGTTTTGAATTTCAAAATTCAAAAATTGAAGAAACGCTTCAGATTCTGCGCGCCGCGCGCCACGTGTCAAACGCAGACACGCTAGCGCCAGGTGCGCTGCGCCCTAGGCAGCACACCCCCAATCAGAGTAAAGCTCTGTTTTAAAATTCAAAATTCAAAAGTTGAAGCAACGCTTCAGATCCAGCGCTCTGCGCTGCGCGCCACGTGTCAAACACAGGTGCGCTAGCGCAGGTGCGCTAACGCAGGTGCGCTGCTGCGTGCCACATGTCAAACACAGGTGCGCTCGCACGGGTGCACTAGCGCAGGTGTGCTACGCTAACGCGGGTGCGCTAGCGCAGTTGCGCTGCGCGCCACGTGTCGAACATAGGTGCGCCAGCGCTGGAATTAAAAATTCCCCACCATTAGATCAAAAGATCTACTAATAATAAATTATTAATTAATTAGAACTAAAATTCTGTTATACAAAGATTTTCAATCTTATTGAAACAAGAAGATTATTTTCTGTAAAACAGAAGCCTTAGGATCAAAGATCCAACGGTGGGAAATATTTCCAAATCAATCAGAGAAAGATCTCTTAAAACTGATTCAACAAATCAATTGGCCCTATATAAAGGCCCCTAGACTTCAAGTATAATATACACAGAAAGAGAGAGAAAACCCTCTGCAAACTTTGAGAAAACTCAGAGAGAAAGAAAGGCAAGCCTTTAGGAAAAGAAGATCATTTCTTCATCTTCAAGGTAAAGAACTAGTTCTTGAACCACAGAGATGAAATCATCTCGTAAAAAGAAGAAACATCTTCTAAAAAGATCATAGATCTGCAAAACACCAAGGTCTTTAATAAAAAGAAAAAAAAGATCAAAAGATCTAATCATAAAAAAATAAAAGAAGTATTTTACTTCATTCACAGATCTTTGATCTATAAAGGCAGATCTCTTTTACAAAACAAGAACTTTTGTTCTTGAATCTTGAGGCAAAGCCTCCTTTAAGAAGAACATAAATTTATTCTCTGATCTTGAAAGTGCCTTGCACTCATGAATTGCGCTCTTGCGCTCATTGGACCGGCGCTCAGTGCCAAAACCTGCCATGTGTCAACCAAAGACACAATCTGCGCTTTGCGCTTCTGAAACAGCGTGCTGCGCCCATGGGCAGGCGCTCAGCGCCAAGCGTGCCATGTGTCACTCACTGGCGCGTCAACAGACTAGCGCAACGCGCTCATAAATTAAAAGCGCAATGCGCTAATAAACTAGCGCTTAGCGCTAAGCGCGACACGTGTCCTCTTCGTGTGTGCTACCCGACAGAAGTGCAATACTCTCTTTAATTGGCGCAAAGCGCCCGGCGCGCCACGTGGCGCATTGTCAGAACACACTTTGTTCTGATGAAGACAAAAGATGTCAGAACTCAATGCTTAGCATTATTAAAAGGGCCGAGCCCAAATAAAGGCTTAACAGCCAGAACAACAAAAATGTTAAACATTTTTAATTGGACTTAGCCCAACTCTGGCCATAAGTCCTCAACTTATATTTAACTGAGCACTTCTGCTCATAAATATTCAACTGATCTCAGTCCCAAACTGGGCTATAGGTTTTTCAACCAATTCACACTGGTTCAAGGGTACATCTCGTTACTCCTCTGATATTTATCGTTGTAATCCTTCAACGTTTTCAGAGAGGTGACGGGTCCCAGCGACCACACATTTCTATGGACTGTGGGGTCCTTAAACTCATGGACTATGATGTCCTTAACCTCGACCGTGATGTCTTTAAACTAACATCGGACTTTGGGGTCCTTAAACCTATGGACTATGATGTCCTTAACCTCGACTGTGATGTCTTTAAACTAACATCGGACTGTGGGGTCCTTAAACCCATGGACTATGATGTCCTTAATCTCGACCATGATGTCTTTAAACTAATATTGGACTGTGGGGTCCTTAAACTCATGGACTATGATGTCCTTAACCTTGACTGTGATGTCTTTAAACTAATATCGGACTGTGGGGTCCTTAAACCCATGGACTATGATGTCCTTAACCTAGGACCACCATGTCCTTAAACTGGTAATCGACCGAAATGTCCCTAATCTAAACAATACAGCCTAAATGCTCTTTTGTTGGATCTAAATGATCCTGTTAAGTAGATCTTAGTCTAAAAATTAGACTAACGTATCCTTAACTATTGTTTAAGTTGATCTTAGTCCCAAATGAGACTAACGTATCCTTAAACCCAACCCCCCAAACCCAAATCTAAGAAAGATACGGATTTGGACTAGTCCACGCCCTACGGGCGACAACATAAATTAGTCTCCGTATACAATCCACGGGCAACCAAACACAAAACAAACACCCACGACACGAAATGACCATTTGGAGAAGGAGAAAGTTGTTACCGCGATGCGGTAGTGTAATTAACTGCAGGGGCTTATGCCTGCAGGGAAGAGCGTCCCCACAATCAAAAACCTCTCAAACGAGGGGGAATCTGACGAAGTCTGCTACATCGGCCGCATCCGTTTAAACCTTCGATACATGGTGCCATAAATCAACTTGGCATCTTCGGAGAGGTGGACGGATAGCACCAATTAGCATCTGCCCCGAATTTCAGGCAAGACGGACCTGTGCGGTCGCGTCTCTGTGTTCGGAGAGGAACATACACCTCATTGCGCCTGTTTGATTTTTCTGAAACTTTTCATTTCTCCGTGTATTGCACGCACAACTCTTGGGCTTCCAAAAATAAAAATAAAAATAAAAATCTAAAAAATAATAATTGGGTCTGATAGGAATCTAACCCACAGGCTATGTCACAGGAGTGTAGAGGTTTTACCAGTGAGCTACAAGTTGCTTCTTGTTTTTATTAAACAAAAATAACTTTTAACTTTTACACAGGCTTAAATACCTTTTTTTGTACAATAACAAGAAATTTCTGTACAGTGATTTCAGAGTCGTTACATTCTTTCCTCTTTATAAAAATTTCGTCCTCGAAATTTACATTTTCAAAAAGGTAACGGTATCGTGTAAGCATATCTTCTTCTCGTTCCCATGTCGATTCTCCTGGCGAGTCTTTTCTCCACTTCACTCGGACCAAGTTTACCTCCTTGTTCCGTAATGTTTCCACCTTTCGGTCTAGGATCTCAACTGATTGTTGCTCGCAGGTTAGTCAGTTTGTATCTTGAGCTCTGAGTGATCAAGTATGTGGTTGGGGTCGCTCACATATCTTCTTAGCTGGGATATATGGAATACGTTGTGCATTCTTTCCAATGATGGTGGTAGTGCTAAACGGTACGCCACTTCTTCAACTCGTCTGAGTATGTCGAACGGTCCTATATATCTTGGACTTATCTTACCCCTCTTACCAAAATGGATCGCTCTTCTGTTTGGAGAGATCTTCAGGAATAAGTAGTCTCCAGGTTGGAACTCTAGATGTCGACGTCTTGCATCTGCCCAATGTTTCTGTCGGTCTTAGGCTATTCGCATCCTTTCCCTGATCATGCGAACTACGTCTACAGTTGCCACGATCATTTCTGGTCCAAGAAGTTCACGATCTCCAACGTCGTCCCAACTCAATGGAGAATGACACTTCCGTCCGTAGAGTGCTGCGAAAGGTGCCATCCCAATTCTTGTCTGATAGCTGTTGTTGTATGAAAACTCCACAAGGTGTAGGTGATCTTCCCACGAACCTCTGAAGTCTAACATATAGGCTCTCAGCATATCTTCCAGGATCTGAAATGTTCGCTCGGAATGTCCATCCGTTTGTGGATGATACGCCGTGCTGAAATTCAGACTCGTCCCCAGGCTAGCTTGTAGACTCTGCCAAAATTATGATCAAAATCTTGTATCACAATCAAAGATGATGCAAACTGGTAATCCATGTAATCTCACGATCTACTGCATGAGTTTATGGGTATCAAATATGGTACATCTTGAAGGTTTAAATCTTACTTTAAATTTATACTCACCTCCATGTACTTCCTTGTTAACGTCTCGATTGACTGGCCAGCTCTGAATGGAATAAATTGAGCCGACTTGGTGAGTCAATCTACAATAACCCAAATTGCATCGTTACCCTTTGTGCTGCGAGGGAGAGTAGTCACAAAGTCCATGGTAATGTGCTGCCATTTCCATTCTGGGATTGGTAACGGCTGAACTTGACCAGCAGTTGTGTGATGTTCAGCTTTCACTTGCTGACACACCAAACACTTGGCTACGCTACTTGCTACTTCTCGCTTCATTCCATGCCACCAGTAATATTGCCGTAGATCCTTGTACATCTTTGTACCACCAGGGTGTACCGAATATGGAGAGCTGTGAGCTTCTTTCATCAACTCTTCTCGAATAGGTCGGTTTGGTACGCATAAAAAGCTCCCATACCGCAAGGATCCATCTTCATTGATGATGAAGTCAGTTCGAAGTCCACTTTCTACTTGTTCTCGGATATTTTGTAGCTTAGCATCATTTGCTTGAGCTGCCTTGATCTGATTTACAAGAGTGGACTAGACTTGTAAGTTCATCAAATATAAAGCGTTACCTGGCACCACTACTTCAATCCCCAATCCATACAGTTCTTGTTGTAGCTTCCACTGAGCGGTGAGGTTCATTGCTAATGGTTGGTGACTAAGTTTTGGATATGTATGCCCTAGAGGCCTTCATTGTATAGGATGCTAGGGATATATATGTACAGGACAATCTTGCTCGATATGATAGTACGCTATTTGGTTTTCCTTTATCTTAACATGTGATGTGTTTTACTTAGTATTTCATATCTTGTATACATGTTAATAAAGCCCGTAAGATCTTTTGCTTGACTACCAGCGTTGTGATGGCAATCATACTTGTGGGAGCTGGGTAGTCGATAAGCACATTCTTAAAGTGTCCTTAGTCGTGAGAGTATCGAGACTGGGCATCGATACTCCAGAGTAGACTAGTTTATACATATCTAGACCCGGACGAGGGGCGATGGATTGGTCCCGTAGCCATTGGTGAGGTGCACCTAAAATTGTATACAAGTGCTCTCTGGGGGTGAGTACACCGGACGGACTCGCCGAGAATTGGCTAGATGGTATTATACCTAGCGTTAGATAGCAGTTCTCTAGTGACATGAGTACAGATAGTTTGTCGACCTGAGGTCGTCATTTGTCTCGTGTGAGTTCCCACCATACTTTGATTACTATCCTACCACGGCTCTACTGAGTCGTGCAAACAGGTTTTAGTTGGGTACAGTCCCGAGCCACATGGAGGCAGTAAGCGACTGTTGGGGATTCGTCTCTCCGGGTATAGGGAGTCGATATCGCGCTGTGATTGGTTGGTCAACACCATAAGTCCCTGGCCAGGGCGGATTGAGAATTACTGGTAATTGGACCAGTAGATTCTCGGATGGTATTGAGCCACACCGACACGACTTGTCTAGTTATTAGGGGTTTGATGTTTTCCACCCCGTAGCCCTTGCATGCGATACTCTCAGACGAACAGACCGGACTGCACAGAGATTGTCACGGACAGGCTCAGGAAGGGTTCGGATGAGTTCGCTTGTCGGCCTTCTTTTCGACATGTACCTGGGTAGCCGTTACGTACAGTTAGTGCTACTGACGGACTTGTGGTTAAACCCACTGCCAGCATATCGTCGAGTCTTTAGAGTCCCACACAGAGGGTTTCCCTGGTTCAGGCGAAACGATGTAGAGGCCATATAGTTTTACGGCAGGGTTCTGATCATATACGTGTACTGGCTACACGGATGTTGTTCGGGTGGATAATACTAGTGGACTTTAGTTTAAGACGGATTCTAGTAATATATTATTGGATTATTATTATCTCATTATATTCGTATTTTTACAGTACGAATATGGGTATGTATATACGGTGAGGGCATTCTTGTAATTTCACAAGACATGCTTCTAGAAGGAGACACCTCATTATTAGATCTATTTATTTTTAGAAATAGATTAATGAGGTGGAAAATGGGGATATTTATGGCATGGTTGAAGTATGGCTAAGCCATTTGTATATTGCATTTGACTTCACTATTCATGCATGGTTGCTTATTTTCTGTTGGAAATAATCCATGCTTTATGATTTAATGACTTAGCCATTCTCATTTGCCTCTCTACACTTGAGCTCATTTGTGTTCCTCTCATTCTATCTCCATTTTCTCTCCTCATTCTTTCTTAAACCCTAACCATCATATGTGTTGTGAATCCTAGGGTTCTTGAGATAAAATACTCTAATCATTCTCTACATCTCCTAAGTTGTTTATATTAGCAAACTAGATATCTTAGTTACCTCACTCTAGAGGTTGAAGCTTGACCAAAGACTCTTGGGTGGATCATCTTGGACACAAAGGAGGCCGACGACTGAGTTCCATCCCAGCCACCTAGGATCTAAGCGGAGGAAAAGAATATCCAAGCCATCTAGGAGCTAAGAAGAGGATAAGAAGACCCGAAGGACTTGAACAAGGAGGTATAATCTCTCACCGAGTAGTTAGAACCTCTTTGTAGTTAGTTTTAGCTAGTTATGGTTTATGAAAGATCTTGGTTGTTTGGTCGATGTTGCGAAGTCTCTTAGAAGAAAAAAATCATTTTTTATGTATTCCACCACCCCGTGAACCCGCGGGTGTGCGCGACATCGACTTACACCAAGGGCATCAGGAACTACGTTCAGCTTCCTAGGATGATAGTGTAGGTTGATGTCGAAGTCCGCCATGAGTTCTAACCATCTTTTCTGCCGCATGTTGAGATCCTTATGAGTAAATACATACTTCAGACTGTTGTCGTCGGTGTATATATCCACTCGTTCTCTCAAAAAATAGTGGCGCTAAATCTTGAGTGTGAAGATGACTGCTGCCAATTCCGGATCATGTGTTGGATAGTTACACTCATGAACCTTTAGTTGTCTTGATGCAAAAGCCACAACCTTTCCATGCTGATGTAGAACACATCCTAATCCTTTACCGGACGCATCACAATACACAACAAATCCTCCAGATTGATCCAGTATTACAAGGATAGGTGCAGAGGTTAACCTCGACTTGCGTTCTACAAAAGCCTTCTCACATGCTTCTGACCACACGAATGCTTCGTCTTTACGTGTGAGCTTGGTCAGGGGTGTTGCGATCTTTGAGAATCCTTCGATGAATCGTCGGTAGTATCCTGCTAATCCCAAAAAACTTCGTATATCTTTCACCATCTTTGGTGTCGGTCACTCGCCGACAGCTGACACCTTAGCTGGATCCACCGAGATTCCTTCGCCTGAAACAATATGTCCGAGAAATCCGACTTGATCTAGCCAAAATTCACACTTGCTGTACTTGGCGTAGAGCTGATGTTGTCGTAATGTCTCCAGGACAATCCGTAAGTGCTCGGCGTGTTCTTTCTGATTCTTTGAATACACCAGGATGTCGTGGATGAATATAACAACAAACTTGTCTAAGTACTCTCAGAATACTTGGTTCATAAGGTTTATAAAGATGACAGGTGCATTGGTCACTCCAAATGGCATTACGAGATATTCATAATGACCATAATGAGTCCTAAACGCCATCTTCGAAATGTCGGACTCTTTGACCTTCACCTGATGATAACCCGAACGGAGATCTAGCTTTGAAAAGACACAGGATCCACTTAACTGATCGAAGAGGTCATCGATGCGCGATCGTGGATACTTGTTCTTAATTTTCACTTCGTTCAGACTCGATAGTCCACACACATCCTGTAAGAACCTTCCTTATTCTTCACCAGTAGCACCGGAGATCCCCAGCTCAAAGTACTGGGATGACTCCAACCTTTCTTCAGGGGTTCGTCCAACTGAATATGAATCTCTTTCAATCCTTCCGGACTCAATCGGTACAGAGCTTTTATTACTGGTTGTGCGCCGGGTTGTAAATCGATGCTGAATTTAAGAGCTCGATCGGGAGGCAAACCTGATATATCTTCTGGAAATACATCCTCGAACTCTCAAACAACCTCTGGCTTTGATTCTTCTGCTTGCAATGCCGCAATCTCTGCCTTCTTTGGTTTTGCTCGGTAGATGCTAGGCTCCAAGGTTCGGTCTCCACTCTTGAAATAGAACACTGGATGATCTGGTATTTCGAACACTACCCTCCTTTGGCGACAGTCGATGGTAGAGAAGAAAGTTCCCAGCCAGTCCATTCTCAAGACTACGTCGAAGTTTGGTATGTCCAGCACCTTGAAGCCCGCATAAAATTCTCGAATGCAGACGACCACTGGACACATATCGTATCCTAAAGTTGCTTTTAGAACGTTGTTCCCGGAACTGACATTCCAGATGGATACTAGCGGTTTAACTGGGATCACATGAGTTTGGATGAACCGTTGCGACATAAAGCAATGTGATGCCCCAGTATCGAAGAGCGTGAGTGCAGGTAGGGAGGCTACTAAGATTGTACCGGTGATAACCTGACCCATAGCTTTGGCCTCTTCGACTGACATAGTGAATGCTTGGCGTCGCGACACTTTACTCTGTGCCTGGTTAAACACTCGGCGTTGGGGTTGAGTAGTCTGGGTGCGGGGAGCTAGAACTGGTAGGGCTAACTGGGTAGGAGGATCTTGAATCGCCGGTCTAGCTGGAGGGTTGTTGGGTCTTCGGTTCTGTGGGTATGCTCCAATGGCATGAGTAGAAGACCCACAGATCAGGCACAAGTTGTTCGCCCTACGACAGTTCTTCACAAGGTGCCCTGTTCTCTTTCAATAGATGCAAAAGGCTGGCCTGTTGTTGGCGAACGAACCTATTGGCCTCCGAGTTGGTCCGTTAAAAGCTGGCCTGGAAGAGACCCCTCCTATGATTTGGTGCACAGGATATTTCACACTGGCAGTCTGCGGCTTACCCTTCTTCTTCACAATTGCCTCATAGCATCGGGCAACCTTTAAAGAAAGCTCATGAGTTAGGAAATCCCCTGTAGCGAACTTGGATTTCAGGGTCCAACCCTTACTGAAATCGTCGTTCCCGGATCTCTGCGGTGGGAATAAGGTGTGCAGCGAACCTGTTACGACCTTGTGTTAGCAGTGTAGTAAGTGATATCAGAAAATTGAATTTGAGACAATGTCTTACCTGCTGAGCATGGTAAACTCAACATCATATTCATCCACCGACTTGACCCACATCGAGCCTTGCTGTAAATGGAAGAATTGCTGCTCCATGTCAAAGCGGACTGTCTCTGGAAAGTACTTGGCATCGAATAGGTCTCGGAATGTTCTCCATTCTATCGGTTGTGGGAGACGGCTCTGCTCAGCCTTCCACTAAACTCTGGCGTTATCGATCAGTTGCAACTTAGCAACTCTCACCCAGGCTATCTCTGGCACTTGAGCTGCTGCCAAGTCATCCTCGATCGCTTGAACCTATTCTTCTGCTTTAAGCGGACTCTCTTTACCCGAGAAATTCTTTGTGTGCAGTGCCCGAAACTGCTTGACTTCAGGTGCTTCGACTTCGGGGTGGTGCATGAGAATAGCAGTCTATTGCTGCTGACCCTCCAATAAGCTCTTGATAGTCTCAAGCAGTACCGTTTGCTCATTGATAGGAGCTGCAACGGTAGGTGGTGGTGGTAGTATAGGCGGTGGAGTATTGTCATTGACGTTTGTGCTGGTATTGTTCGGAGAGTCCATCACCTTGATATAAAAGATAGATAAGGATATATTCAAAGAATTTGAAATGCAAGGAATGTAAATGTTAGTTGAATTCATTAATTCTTGTTGTATATTATTTATGACTTCATGCAGAATGGACCTGCATGGGCTGCTAAAAAAAACCTGTCACGCCCCGCTTCCCAGTAGACGGAAACGGTGACGTGGCAAGCCCGCGGCATATTTATCCAGAGAAGGCCATTCCCTAAATAAATATACTAAGCGTATTGAAACAATATTACACAATACAAGAATAAATAGAGACTGTAAAATTTTTCAACAAATATCTTTATTTACATTCAACTTCCAATATTTACAGATACAAGAGTTTATACTGGAAAGTAAGTACAATAAGGAAAATGCCTAAACAAGTGGCATACATAAACTGAAGAAAAAATGAAGCTGAGCTAGCCCTGAGGAGCGATCTGGTTGTAGTCCTCCTCTGTGGCTTCAACTTCTTCTGTCTCGACCATATCCGACGAACATTCTAAGAGAAAAAAATAGGTGGAATGTCTGTCAGTGGACTAGCGCTCGGTAAGTCCCAAACATAGGTAAGAGTAAAGAAAATGACAAGTGTAGAATATATATGACGAGTAAGAGTATATGTTCATGGGTAAGTATAAACTATAGGTCTCTATATGGTCATTATGTTAGCGTTATGTTCTAAGTGTGAATGCCAACGCAGTCGTAGAAGTATTGATGAGCTCAAGAGTGGGGCCCCAGGAGAAAGGAAACACGGGCCCATTTCATGTGTTAGTATCGGGGCTCTGGGCCGTGGATGAGTCAACCTGACTGATATTCGAGTAAAATAAAAAAGTGGTTAATACGGGACTCCTGAAGCTCCGTTGGATTCACCCAAGAAACTATCCCAAACTGTAAGTCTACGGAAGCGCTCCGGCCGTCTAACAGACACCAAATGCGGAACAAAACTTTTTAACTGGCGCTATCTATACTATAACCCGGATCTGCCATTATTGCTAAACTAACAAACTACAAAGTGGGTAGAAAGGTTATACCGAACGATTCGAGTCCTTCGTTCTTTAACCATCATCCCACGCTTTGTTGCGGCTGCTCCGGTCTCGTCGATCTCCGATCTCCTCGTCCAGGTGGCACCACGTCAACAGATCTTTAAACAGGCTCCCGCCTCTGACCCGAGGCAACTCGGTCATCAAGTTTGCTAAAAGAGATGACCAAGATTGATGTAGAGAATGAGTAGAACACTTTGTCTCACTTCGTCCAAAGCCATGGACGAATGGTTAATGAAGTTGCCATTTGAAACTGTGATGGAATAAAAGGAGCTATGAAATTTCCATACACCAAAACTATAATCTTTTTCAAAATGAATCAACCATCTCTTTTCAAGAGAGGGGCCGGCCACAAATAGAGGTGGGGGTGAGTGTAGGAGAGGGGAGAGTGACCATAACAATTAATGAAGAGAATGATTCATCTAACACCTTGCATTTATCATTAATGCATACATTGAATCAAAAACCCCTAGTCATTAAAACATTAAATGAACATTTAATGCAACCATGAGTCACTAACCCTAGTCACCCATTCAATTAATGCTAATGAATGATACATGAATCTAGTCACCATTTCTAGAACCTTCCAGAACCTTCCACACTCATGACTCACCTCAAGAAAAGATAAATCCGTATTAAACCAAATGTTTAATACGGGTGATAGAAAACTGGAAACTGGCAACTTCAAAAAGCGATCCCGAAACGAATTTCAGGACAACCCCGTAACTGTATAAATATACCCGCATTTGTATTACGACCGAATACAAATGCAACTGAGACAAAGATATTATATCTACAAAGTATAATACATGGATCCGGCTTAAACCAAAGCCCGCTAGTATTATCTGCCCGAAATATGACACGTGCGAAAACGCACGTGCATTTTCCGAACCCTGCCATAAAACCATACGGTCTCTACAACGTTTCGCTCGAACTTGGGAAACTATCTGTGGGGGACTCTAATGACTCGTCAGTACCCTGGCAGTGGGTTTAACCACAAGCCGTCAGCGGCACTAGCTGTGCGTAACGGCTGCCTATGGACTGACCTCAAGGGAGGCCGATGAGCAAACTCATCCGGAAACCCTACTAAGCCTAACAGTGACAATGTATATACAGTCCGGTCCATTCGTCTATGAGTATCGCATATCGGCCTAGGGGGATGGTAACGTCAGACCCCCAATAGCGGTATAAGTCGTGTCGGAGTGTAGCCCAAAAACACCTTGAGATACTACTGGAGTACCTACCAGTAAATCTCCTGTATCGGCCGAGGGCTATGTGTAATGGCTCTCCTAGACACAGCGCGATCTCACCCCTAATACCGGGAGAGACGAATCCCCTGCCGATCCGCTCACTTTCCTCCATGTGGCTCGGGACTGTACCCAAAAACTACCTGTTTGCACGACTCCCTTGAGCCGTTGTAGGGTAGAAATCAAAGTACAGTGGGAACTCCCACGAGACAAATGATGACCTGAGGTCGATAAACTAACCTGTACACATGTCACCAGGGAACTGCTATCTGACGATAGGTATAATACCAACTAGCAGGTTCCCGACGAGTCCTGTCCGGTATACTCATAACCCAATGAGCACCTGTATACATCTTAGGTGATCCAACTGACACCAGTGGCTTGTGAGACCGGCCACCGCCCCTCGTCGGGGTCTCGACTATATACACTAGTCTACTCCGGAGTATCGATGCCCTGTCTCGAAACTCCCACGACTAGGGACCACAATTAAGGATATGCATATAGACTACCCAACTCTCACGTATATGATCGCCATCATACTGTTGGTAGTCAAGCAAGATCCTAAGGGCTCTATCAACGTGTAACAGTGATAAGTCACCTGAACCTGTACACGACTGATAGAGGAAAACCAGATAGTATACTATCATCTCGAGTAAGACTGTCCTACCGGTATAGGTCCTCCGCAATCATTGCAATCACGTGCCTGCGATCCAATAATTGACTTTGAGGACACTATATCCAACAATCTCTTACTTGCACTTAAGGCTAATTATTGCGATGTCGCATACTCACAGTCCGTGTGAAACCGAACACCCAACTCCTCTACTAATCAGTTTCACAAAGCCCGTTTGTAAAACTATTGTGTTTGAGAAATAGCCTCAGTGAGTGGATCCGCCCTGATGTTTCTTTCTATATCTCTCTTAATCTCAAGTTCGCGGAGAAAGCCATCTCCCGAATTGAGTAATACCTGTCTTAGAATATGTCTGGATATCTGATGGGACCTAGTTCATAAATGAACTCCAAATCCAAACTTCTTAGACTGTATCGATAACTGAACCTAATCAGTATCCAGCACCAAGCCTCCCACAGTATCCTCTTGGACCACCTGTCCATAATACTGTCCCTCGTCAGAGGGAAAACTATAACTCTGACAATCACTCTGTCATCCATGTCACCTTTGAAGCCTGGAATGATAATCGTCTCCCGAAGGAGGCTGCCGTCATCAAATCCGTAGAACATGTACTTATGTTCTAAAACTGCTTCCTTATGTTTCTCCAGGATTGGATTAATAAAAATTTATTGCATCTAGTGCAAAAACAACATCTGGTGTGGTACTTGACATCTCACGATTGACTCAATTGTCTAAGCAAGTGATCTGCCAATCATGCGCATCCCTCTCCCCTTTAGTCTGTAAGACACCTTTAGAGAGGGTGACTCCATCACCTGCAGGTACACCACCATGCCAGGAGTCAACTATTCTAAAAACTATCAGAATACTGTCAAAGTACCCACATTGGAAAACTACCCAAATCTAGATCTAAAACCATAGATCTAGAAACCAGAATGTCTGATATTATATCCATATCCTGTCTGCAGAAACAACTGTGTGACGACCACCGTATAACCGATCGTAGTAAAGGAATTTTACTTCCTACTCTGTGTATGTTATCCAAATACCAGGACATCACACCCTACTACCTTCTTAACAGATCCATCCCCTATTCTGATGAAGTCAAATCTATGACTGTCACATCAAAAATTAGATGATCTATCTCCGCTATAATTGCTCTAGTCTATAAATAGACATAAGCTACTTGCCCACTATGCTTCCGCTGCTCCCACTGACCACAACAACCCTCTGGCAGAATAATATATACGTGCACTTCTAAAGCTAGTTTAGAACGATGCTATACTTATCCTTCTGCTGGGTCTCATAGTCCGGAACAACAGTAGTGTCAAGTCTGGATAAACAAGAACCTCCCTGTAACCGTCCTTGAGGCTACCGGAGTACCTCTCGGGTGTCTGAGGTTACCCACCATATCTGCGGAGTGGCTAATGGAATGTCAAACCTGATTGAATATATAGGTCCTAATAAATTTTCCGTAATCGTTTGCGGTTCTAGAATCACTTCCAGTTCTACCATACTCCCACTACTGTTTTCTGAAAAAATCCATTTTACTAAAACTGTGGCGAGTCAAGAACAATATCTCCATTGATCTTCCAGATGGTAGAAAGTCAACCCTCGTCATAGCCAGGGTCAACCCACAAACTGCCACTACAGAAACGTGCCTTGAGTTATCCAGAGTCTGGTTTTAAGCATAAGCTGGACAACTCACCGTACCTTAACATTGTTAAGATATGAACCATTTTATATTCAATATAGAAACTTTGGCACTTATTTAATTGGAACCAGATTCTAATCATGCAGCTGTCTCCAGTGCATATCAACTTAATGGAGAGAGGCTAATCAGCATTACTCAACTTAGGAATACATCCAATTATGAGTAACCTGAAAGAGAAACAAGTTTCTCAAAACCATTACTATCAACTGAATATCAATCACAAGAATCTACATCTTCGATCTCTTTGAAAAATCTCGATGCTTGCGATACCTGGTTCTCTACTTTATTCTTATACCCATAACTTCTCAAAACTTAGACCTTGTATTTCTACGAAACACTTGTCTAAAAACTAGAGAAGTCATAAGTAAACAGAACATAGTACGAGGACCAACCCTTTTGTCCTGATGGACACTGGACAACATACAATACTCTGTATAAGTCCGCTGAGTTGAATAACTCAAAACCTATGCATCGTAGGTTGAAAACTGTACCCAGACGATTTCCTCAAATATCACCAATTACAACGAATTCCGATATAATGAGGATGATCACCTAATTCCCAATAACTCACTCCCACTCATCATCTGTAAAACCATACCGATGTGAGAATTATACCTGGTAAATACATACCCTGGAGTAAGTATCTAATCGGGAAATCAGTTTTCCTTTAACAATGCACTGAAACATGAAAATGTTTCGTAGGGGTATCTTGGTATTCCTAGTAATGCCTCTTCAATAATCCAATTCATGACTTTAACCGTATATCTTTTTGCCATCTCTCCAAATCCCTTTATTTGTCTTTAGTCGTTACCTTCTGCACACCCCTTTAGGCTAAGTGGTTTTCTTCCTTCCCTACCGTTCGGCACCAGCCTATGGTTTGGAAGAAGACTATCCAATAAGCATAATAGGTGTAACCTCCTAAACCAAGGAGTACTCGTAACTTGAGAGAAGGTGATGATAAAAGACAACTGAATAATACCTTATTCTATTTCTCCCGAACTGGGGAAAAAGCAAAGGTGAAATAGGAGTGGCGATGAAGTACGCGGTTTGGTCGTGAATGATAGCAATCGCAATTTACCTTGCCCTCTTTCTAATCCCTTTATTTTGTCTTTAGTTATTACCTTCTGTACACCCTACTTAGGCTAATTGGTTTTCTTCATTCCCTACCTTTCGGCACCTGCCTATGGTTTGGAATAAGACTATCCAATAAGCGTAATAGGTGTACTCTCCTAAACTAAGGAGCCCTCGCAACCTGAGAGAAGGTGATAATAAAAGACAACTGAATAAACCAATTCTATTTCTTCTGAACCTTGATCCATCCTCGAAGAAGTCCCTTCGAGTTCGTATATAACCATACGATGGATCTATCCAATGGAAGTGGATGTCCGTAGTAATACGGGGTGTTCTGAGAAATGCAAAGGATAAAAGAAGGAGCGGCAATGACTTATGCAACTTAGACAATCCAAAAGCCAGTATTTTAAGAAGGTTCGGTCAACTTGGTCACTGAGTCATAGTCTAGGGTCGGTCAAAGGTCGCTGCCAAAGAGAGAGAGAAAAGAAACACTCTGCGTGCACTCTAACCTAGATCAGAATGGTTATCACTTTATCTAATCAGGAAACCTCCCATTGTACTGTCAAATTCTCCTCCAAACCTAAAAGAAGAATCAATCGGGATCACCCGAAGAGTAAACCAACTCATCAGTGGGAATCGGGATCCAACTCTCATCGCATGATAACATGACGGAATCCACTCATGTTATCACACTTCAGAAGGTATGCGCATAACTGGCAAGTTTCAGTTTCTTTAGAAACTCCCGATATGATTTTTGCCCCATGCTCTTATGTTCTTGGCGTTGGTCAAAATGTCATAAGTCACATGCCAAGTTCTACCCGTCACTATTTTGTCAATTTGAACCCACCCGCACATGCCCTTGACGTTGGCCAAAATGGCAGAACAACTGTCCCAAACCAACTCATCTATCTATACAACAAATGAATACCCAGCAGCTACCAAACACTATGCCTTGGCATTGGTCAAAATATATAGCTTGAATACTACTGAATACCCAAAAGAAATGACGGAGGGCTACGGCTGGTTTTTGGCGAAAAACCTTTAACGTAACGAACTTGATATCGCTGAAGGAACCTAATAGCTTTTTATAAAAATATAGTGGCGAAAACCTTTGCTAAAGAGGTCACTCCCGGTGAAGGGATCTCGGCTCTTTCCTCGTGGAATGAGGTGAAGGATATTCCAACTGAATACTGCGATGCAAAGCAACTTGTAATCGACTATAGTGAAGTTATTACCCTGACGCAAACTTCTGCCCAAGTGGTCACTCCCGGTGAAGGGATATCGGCCCTTGTCTCGTCGAATGAGATGCAGGATATTCCAACCGAATACCACTATGCAAAACAAAATGAAACGTCTTTGTAATAACACTTTTTAAAACTGTTCCAACAACTGCCAAACAAGTTTGTTTTCCTTTGCATTGATCAGAATCAACGCAGTCCCATCATTCAATCACACCAGAAAAGAACGAAAATAAAATGTACGTATATGCCATCCGCATTCGTCACTGGGTCCCGTCATTACCCGTTAGGTTACTTAACTAACGACAGAGCGGGGACTGGACTAGCGCGGGTGTAAAACATATACAACATCTACTAGTATATATACCAATATATAATAATCGCTCCAGGCGTGATAATATGCAACATTACAGAAAAGTAATAAGCATCACAGAACAATATAGATAATCTGGGATCCCCGGGTTTCACAGAACCGCTACTGAAACCCGATGTTCTCCTGGTCGTGTGGATAGCTTGTGCAATGAAACCTAGACCCCTACGGGTGCGGCAAGTTACCAGCCAAAACCTGAAGCGAGGCAGCCCCATTACAGCATAGTGAATGGACCACCCTGCACTTCACAGAATCCGGTAACTTGAGCACTCCTCCTTGGGTCAACCTGTACCCACTACGAGTGCGGTGAATAGTCTGCCAATTCTAGAGTGAGGCCCCTCTGCCTCTCAAAGCCATGAGATGCGGACCCGTTGCCCTCCAGAACCCGGCTATCCGTGCACTCCGTCGCGGGGTAAAACCTAGTACAGAAATGAAAAATATGTACAACGGGTACATCGACCTCAGCCCGGTCGTGCCCCAAAAGAATATTATACAAACAGGCAGTGACGGCAGTCCACATGTTGGACGCTCATCCCGTAATATCAAATGTACAAATAAATTCAAACTGCACTACCATTGCACACTGCTATCCACCACGACAAATCCGCAACATCACAGCACAACACAGAACATCAACACGAATGTCACGTTCGCTAATCTGTCTAAAAGGACTATAGCAATTAGACGCAATTTACCGCTCGAATGACATTCACGGTCGGAGATATAATTTAAGTACTGTAAACTAACACGTTTAAATTTCGATCGACAAAATTTTCCGAAGTGGGCCCCACGTACATCTGCAGTACAGTAATAAAATCTGGGCCCAACAGAACAAATCCAGAAACCACAATTTCCCAAGTAGAAGCCCCAGAAGAAAGATGGTCAAATGAGTCACCAAGACGGCCGCGGTTCTGCGGTCAAAGCTAGGCTTTGACCGCGTTTCCGCGGCCGTACGGTCGATTCATTTGATCGTTTTTCTCCAGTATTCTTTAAAAAGCCTACTTAATTTTCCGGTATAGTCAAAATGATTTTTAGATCAGTTTTAAAATCGACAAAAGCTTTAACACTGAAAATTGTGATTTTCGAAAATCTGTTCGATCGATATTTTAAACGTGTTAGCACAAGTTAGTAAAGCTTAATGGCGAGGCTCTGATACCAATGTAAGTCTACGGTAGCGTCCCGGCCGTCTAACAGACGCCAAATGCGGAACATAACTTTTTAACTGGCGCTATCGTATACTACAACCCGGATCTGCCATTATTGCTAAACTAACAAACTACAAAGTGGGTAGAAAGGTTATACCGAACGATCCGAGTCCTTCGTTCTTTAACCATCATCCCACGCTTTGTTGCGGCTGCTCCGGTCTCGTCGATCTCCGATCTCCTTGTCCAGGTGGCACCACGTCAACGAATCTTTAAACGGGCTCCCGCCTCTGACCCGAGACAACTCGGTCATCAAGTTTGCTAAAAGAGATGACCAAGATTGATGTAGAGAATGAGTAGAACACTTTATCTCACTTCGTCCAAAGTCATGGACGAACGGTTAATAAAGTTGCCATTTGAAACTGTGATGGAATAAAAGGAGCTATGAAATTTCCATACACCAAAACTATAATCTTTTTCAAAATGAATCAACCATCTCTTTTCAAGAGAGGGGCCGGCCACAAATAGAGGTGGGGGTGAGTGTAGGAGAGGGGAGAGTGACCATAACAATTAATGAAGAGAATTATTCATCTAACACCTTGCATTTATCATTAATGCATACATTGAATCAAAAAACCCTAGTCATCAAAACATTAAATGAACATTTAATGCAACCATGAGTCACTAACCCTAGTCACCCATTCAATTAATGCTAATGAATGATACATGAATCTAGTCACCATTTCTAGAACCTTCTAGAACCTTCCACACTCATGACCCACCTCAAGAAAAGATAAATCCGTATTAAACCAAATGTTTAATACGGGTGATAGAAAACTGGAAACTGGCAACTTCAAAAAGCGATCCCGAAACGAATTTCAGGACAACCCCGTAACTGTATAAATATACCCGCATTTATATTACGACCGAATACAAATGCAACTGAGACAAAAATATTATATCTACAAAGTATAATACATGGATCCGGCTTAAACCAAAGCCCACCAGTATTATCTGCCCGAAATATGACACGTGCGTAAACGCACGTGCATTTTCCGAACCCTGCCATAAAACCATACGTCCTCTATAACGTTTCGCCCGAACTTGGAAAACTATCTGTGGGGGACTCTAATGACTCGTCAGTACCCTGGCAGTAGGTTTAACTACAAGCCGTCAGCGGCACTAGCTGTGCGTAACGGCTGCCCATGGACTGACCTCAAGGGAGACCGATGAGCGAACTCATCCGGAAACCTTACTGAGCCTAACAGTGACAATGTATATACAGTCCGGTCCGTTCATCTATGAGTATCGCATATCGGCCTAGGGGCTGGTAACGTCAGACCCCCAATAGCGGTATAAGTCGTGTCGGAGTGTAGCCCAAAAACACCCTGAGATACTACTGGAGTACCTACCAGTAAATCTCCTGCCTCGGCCGAGGGCTATGTGTAATGGCTCTCCTAGACACAGCGCGATCTCACCCCCAATACCGGGAGAGACGAATCCCCTGCCGATCCGCTCACTTGCCTCCATGTGGCTCGGGACTGTACCTAAAAACTACCTGTTTGCACGACTCATTTGAGCCGTGGTAGGGTAGAAATCAAAGCACAGTGGGAACTCACACGAGACAAATGATGACCTCAGGTCGATGAACTAACCTGTACACATGTCACCAGGGAACTGCTATCTGATGATAGGTATAATACCAACTAGCAGGTTCCCGACGAGTCCTGTCCGGTGAACTCATAACCCAATGAGCACCTGTATACATCTTAGGTGATCCAACTGACACCAGTGGCTTATGAGATCGGCCACCGCCCCTCGTCGGGGTCTCGACTGTATACACTAGTCTACTCCGGAGTATCGATGCCCTGTCTCGAAACTCCCACGACTAGGGACCACAATTAAGGATATGCTTATAGACTACCCAACTCTCACGTATATGATCGCCATCATACTGTTGGTAGTCAAGCAAGATCCTAAGGGCTCTATCAACGTGTAACAGTGATCAGTCACCTGAACCTGTACACGACTGATAAAGGCAAACCAGATAGCATACTATCATCTCGAGTAAGACTGTCCTACCGGTATAGGTCTTCCGCAATCATTGCAATCACGTGCCTGCGATCCAATAATTGACTTTGAGGGCACTATATCCAACACAAACACCCCGAGTATAATATATTATAACTGGTTAATATACTTAATTGATTTGATTAACATTTCTTGATCGAAACCATAGATTGCAAAAGGGGTGGAATATATATTCGAGTGAGTCGAGTAATATGCGAGTCATGACAATTACAATCTTGGTTCGAGTCAAGTTGGTTCGAGTAGTTTGGGTTCGAGTTCATATTCGAATTTAGATTCGAGTTAGGTTAGAGTTCAAGTTTGAGTTCAAGTTCGAGTTCAAGTTTAGATTCGAGTTTGGATTCGAGTTCATTTCTATTCATGTGAATTGATGTAAATTGTTAAGAGTTTTATGTTTGGGAGAAATCGGCAACTGCTGTACATGGAAGGCAGGATTTGTGTATTTTTCCAAGACAATTGCCATTTGATAACTCTGTTAAGTTGTCTAATCTAAATAGGCAAGCACTCACTGTCTCCGGCTCCCTGGGGCTTAAGAAAAATGATACCGCTTAAACTTATATTAATTCTAGAGTCCTCAAAATATTGTTTGCATATCTCGATTGGGTTTTATGAAAAATATATATATTGTTTAAAAATAACCTCGAGGGTGATTTGTAATATTTAGGGTTTTCATGAACATGTATTTTATTTGTTGTGGTGTTTTGATGATAAAACCTAGCCTTTTTGAAAGCTTATGGTATTTTTGTGAAAAATACTATTTTTGAAAACTTGGTGGTATTTTATTAAAAATTCTAATTTGTCAATTTTTTAAAATATAGTTTCTTAATACGTTTTCATTGAAAATACGGATTCATAATTTTTATATAATTTTTCCAAAAATTAGTTTTTTATTAGAAAAGTCGCGTTTCTTAAAACCGTATTTTTATTCCTTTCGAGATCGAATACTCCGTAAGGAGTTCTGCATCTCGCTATTCTGTCCCAAGGATGTACGATAATCCGCACCATCCATTAGCGGGTCCTCTAATGAGGGTTATAGAGACGTAATTGCCAAGGATTTTGAAATACCGATTTAAAGAAACCCGTTTTTGTGAAAGTGTGGTATTTTAATGAGAAAGTTCTTTTTTAAATTAGCTATAGCTCTAGAATACCGTGCTATGGACCCATATTGTGCTTGTGGCGTAGGTCGTTACTCCGTGAAGTTTTTCTAAAGATATTTAAACTAATTATCGAGAACTGTTATACTTAAGTTCATAGTATTTTAGTGAAAAGTTTGTTATATGTTTGTATCCTATGAAAATTTGTTAAAATTAAAAACTAAAAAATGTGAAATTATGTTAAGATTAATGTAGCATGTTAGTTTGCTTCAATTTGCTTATCACATGCCTTACAAATATTAAAAGGAATGTGATATCGGAGATAACTCCTCTTTTGTCGGTTTGTTCTAAAAAGTTGTTTTGAGATGGAAAAGAATAGGGATGAAGGGACTTACGGTTTTAGGTGGTTAATAAGAGATTGAAGAAACTCTCGGGGGTCATGGTTTTGTCGGAGATGCTCCGGTCGTCGAGTTTGGCCCGCTACTCCATTTGAGGGGATTAACTCCACTTGGCACTTAAGAGTTTGAGATAATTTTTGCTAGAATTTTCAGAATGGTGAAGAGATAGGGCTTGGCGTGGTATTTATAGTGAAGAATTAGGGCTTGGGAATTGAAAGTGTGGATTAAAATGCATTAAAAAGGTGTTATATGGTGAATTAAAGAGTCTCTATTTAATTGCAGGAAAATCAAACAGTGCAGGGGAGTTAAGGAGACTCGAAGAGACAAGTGTGCAATGTTGGATTATACTAACGCCCTGGCCATCTACCGTGGCCGTTTGCGGAACAAAAATTTTGCTAGAGTTTAAAACTGGCGCTAGAATAACTCATTATCCGGATCTACCATAAAGCTAAACTAGCTATTCTAAGAGGAGCTATCTACTAGGATAGAAGAGTCTCACCAAAAGATCCGTGTCCTTCGATCTTCCTTCCTATTCGTTAGCTCCATGTGGCCTCCATGATCGAGCTTGATCGTCCGTCTCCCTCCGTCGAAGATGATCCACCCGAGAGATGTAGTCCATGGCTCTAGCTCTAAACTTTGTGTCTATGGAGCAACTAAAGAACATAGATTGCTAGTCTAAGAACTCTAGGATGTAGTGTAATGGTTCAAAGTGTGTTTCTATCTCACTTACACTCTTGATTCTTAACTCATGAGAAGGTAGAGAGAAGGTTAAAGATGAAGGTGAAGGAGCACAAGAGCAAAGGGAGAAGAGTGAAGCAAATGGTGAGCTCAAGAAAAATGAAGCATGCATGTGAGAGAAAAATCCTCACAATGGTTTTGTAAAATGATTTTTACAATTAAAAATATCCAACCATACTTCAATAGTGAGCACAAATGAATTAAAAATTCATTTGTCAATACTATTGAGGCATTGTTCTTACCATACTCCCCTCACTTTACTTTACACCTCATTTTCCATTTAAGAATAAATGGATAATGCTAAAATGAGGTGTCCACCTTCTACAATGTTTTCCGTATAAAATACGGATTACAGTCTACTGTATATGCATACCTGCATTCGTATAAAAATATGAATACCCGAAGAGATAGAATAACACAAAAAACATAATACTAGAATATACATTATTAAATCAATACCTGATTTAATAATCCGGCTCAATCCCAAACCGGCTAGTATTATCAAATGTCCGATCGAAAGTCCTGGTACTTAGTACAATCAATCGATCGGAACCCTGCACGTATCCAATACGGCTATTACATCATTTTGCCTGAACCAGGTAAACCCTCTGTATGGGACTCTAAAGACTCGACAGTACGCCGGCAGTGAGTTACTGGATAAATCCATAACCACAAACACGTCAGCAGCACTAGCTGTACACAACAACTACCCAGGTACCTGTAGAAAAGGAAGGCCGACGAGCAAACTCATCCGGATCCCTACTGAGCCTGTCCGTGACAATCTCCGTATTGTACGGTCTCTTCGTCTGAGAGTATTGCATACCGGGTCTAGGGGTTGGTAAACGTCAGACCCTAATAACGCGATAATTCGTGCTGATGCGTCTCAGGACCAATCCGAGAAAATACTGATCAACCTATCAGTAAATCCCAACCGCCTTGGCCAAGGTCTTATGGTCCTGACCAATCGAACACAGTGCGATACCGACTCTCTATACCGGGAGAGACGAATCCCCAACAATCACTTACTGCTTCCATGAGGCTCGGACTGTACCCAACCAAAACCTGTTTGCATGACTCAGTAGAGCCGTGGTAGGGTAGTGATCAAAGTACAGTGGGAACTCACACGAGACAAATGACGATCTCGGGTCTGAAGACAAACCTGTACTCATGTCACCTGAGAACTGCTATCTGACGATAGGTATAGTACCATCTAGAAGTTCTCGGCGAGTCTGTCCAGTGTACTCACCCCCAGTGAGCACTTGTATACGATCTTAGGTGCGAAAGACCAATGGCTGCAGGACCAACCATCGCCCCTCATCGGGGTCTAGAAACATATATGTTTCCCCCAATCAGAGCTAAGCTCTGTTCAAATTTTGAAATTTGAAATGAAACAGCACTTCATAAAAGCGCTGCGCTAAGAGTGCCAGCGCTAAAAGTCAAAGACTCTTATGCAGCACTCACGTGGAAAGCACGAGAGCGTTAGTGCTAGCAGCAGCACTAAAGAGTCAAAGACTCTGATACAGCGCTCACGTGCAAAGCACGAGAGCGCTTGCGCCAGCAGCGCCAGCGCTAAGAGTCAATGACTCTGATGCAGCGCTCACGTGCAAAGCATGAGAGTGCTAGCGCTAAGTGCGCTAGCACCCAGAGTCAAAAACTCTGATGCAGCGCTCGCGTGCAAAGCACGAAAGCGCTAGCACTGGAACAAAATGTTCCCCACCCTTGGATCAAAGATCCAACAAAAGTGACTAAAAATCGTCAAACTTGGATCAAAGTTCCAATAGTGATTAAAGATCACCAAGATACAGAATAAGTTCTGTATGGGACAAGATTTCCCAATCTTGTTAAAAACAAGAAGATTGCCTTCTGTAAAACAGAAGCCCTAGGATCAAAAATCCAACGATGGGAAATATCCCCAAATCAATTAGAGAAAAGATCTCTTCAACCGATTCAACAAATCAGCCTCTACTATATATAGGACCCAAGACTTCAAGTCTCGTAAAGAGGAAACCCCCACCACAAGCTTTGAGAAATTTCAAAGAAAAGAGCAAACTCTGAGAACTTTTCTTCAAGGTAAAAACAGAGAGATAAAAAAACATCTCATCAAGGAAGAAGAACATAGTTCTTTTTCAGATCATAGATCTATAAGACAGAGGTCTTTCACAAAAAGAGATCATAGTATCTCATCATAAAAAAAAGGGGGAGAAGAATTTCATTCTCTTCAGATCCTAGATCTACAAAGACAAAGTCTTTCACAAAAGAAAATAGAAGAGATTGTAACATCTCCTATAAAAATAAGAACTTTGTTCTTAGAACCACGAGACAAAGTATCTTGTAAGCGAGAACTTATTTCTCATATCACAAAATTGATCAGAATCGCTCTGCGCTCATTGTCTAGCGCTCAGCGCCAAGCGCGCCACGTGCTCCTTATGTGTGCGCTACTTCATAAGAAGCGCCTTAGCGCTCCAAATCTGGTGACTAGCGCCAAGCGCGCCACGTGCTCCTCACGTGTGCGCTATTTAATAAAAGCGCTCTGCGCTCATTGACTGCTGCTCAGCGCCAAGCGCGCCACGTGCTCCTCACGTGTGCGCTACTTAACAGAATCACTTTGTGCTCTTTGACTGGCGTTCAGTGCCAAGCACGCTTTTCCCCGCCGAAACACGGAGACGTGACCATGCAGGTCTGTCTTGCCTGAATTTCGGGGCAGATGCTAATTGGTGCTATCCGCCCACCTCTCTGAAGATGCCAAGTTGATTTATGACACCATGTATCGAAGGTTTAAATGGATGCGGCCGATGTAGCAGATTTCGTCAGATTCCCCCTCGTTGAGGGATTTTTTATTGTGGGGATGCTCTTCCCTGCAGGCGCAAGCCCCTGCAGTTAATTATACTACCGCATCGCGGTAACCACTTTCTCCTTCTCCAAATGGTCATTTCGTGTCGTGTGTGTTTGTTTTGTTTTATGGTTGCCCGTGGATTGTATACGGAGACTAATTTATGTTGTCTCCGTAGGGCATGGATTAGTCCAAATCCGTATTTTCTTAGATTTGGGTTTAGGGTTGGGTTTAAGGATACGTTAGTCTCAATTGAGACTAAGATCAACTTAAACGTTTGTTAAGGATACGTTAGTCTAATTTTAGACTAAGATCGACTTAACGGGATCGTTTAGATCTAACAAGAGAGCATTTGGGCTGTATTGTTTAGTTTAGGGACATTGCGGTCGATAATTAGTTTAAGGACATCTCGGTCCAATGTTAGTTTAAGGACATCTCGGTCCAAGGTTAAGGACATCATAGTCCATGGGTTTTAAAGGACCCCACAGTCCGAGGTTAAGGACATCATAGTCCATGGGTTATAAAGGACCCCACAGTCCGAGGTTAAGGACATCATAGTCCATGGGTTTTAAAGGAACCCACAGTCCGAGGTTAAGGACATCATAGTCCATGGGTTTTAAAGGACCCCACAGTCCGAGGTTAAGGACATCCATGGGCTTAATAACCCCACAGTCCGTAGTTTAAAGACGTCATAGTCTATGCAATGTATGGTTGTCGGGACCCGTCACCTCTCTGAAGACGTTGAAGGATTACAACCACATATATCAGAGGGGTTAAGAGATGTACCCTTGAACTAATTTTGGTTGGGATCTGTAGTCCAATTGGGACTAAGATCAAAAGATTTGTGAGCATGTGGGCTTGGTTAATCTGAATTGAGGACTTATGGCCAATCTTGGGCTAAGTCCAATCAAGTTAAAAATGTTTAACATTTATTTTGGGCTGTTGAGCATTTATTTGGGCTTGGGCCCTTT